>CAOLHI010004285.1:0-125068 GCA_948474755.1 Ctenosaura bakeri
TTTTAATCACCAATATTTTTCCTGAAAGAGACAGTTTCAGACTCTTCCAAATTTTAAAGTCTTTTATAATTTCCTGCCAGACATTTTCATAGTTATTCTTATATAGATCTGAATTTTTATTTGTTAGTTGTATTCTCAAGTATTTCACTTTTTTAATTATATCCTGATACCTAAGTTAGTATTAGTTCTTCCTCATGCCAACTATTTTTGGTTAATACATTTGTTTTCTCTCCATTTACTCTCAGACCAGATATTTTCCTGAATTCGTTAAGTGTCCTTTTCAATTCTCTAATTCCCTCTAATAGATCTTCTAGTGAAACCTCCAGGTCATTGGCAAATGCTCAAACTTTGTATTCCTTACCTTTCAACTTCACCCCTTTGATTCCATTATTTTCTCTTATACTTGAAATTAATATTTCAATTGCTACTAAAAATAATAGAGAACAGAGAGGACAACCCTGCCTTGTTCTTCTTTGAATGTCTATTCTTCTAGATTTTTCACCATTTATTCTCAAAAATGCTGATTGTTTAGTATATATATATATAGCTTTAACCCATTGTAAATATTTTCCAGCAACATTTACCTTTTTCATAGTTTCCAGGAAAAAGTCCCATTTTCCCGAATCAAAGGCCTTCTCTATATCTAAGAATAAGAAAGCTGTTTTTTCCCTGGATTTTTATTGAAATATTCAATTAAATTAATTACATTCCTTATATTATCTTTAAAATATCTCCCGGGTATGAAACCACACTGGTCATCTTGTATTTTATCCTTTAATAATTTTTTTCAATCTATTTCCAAGAATAGCTATAAAAATGTTATAATCTGAATTCAATAGAGATATTGGCCTATAATTTTTTACATCCAGTGGGTCTTTGTCTTCTTCACGGATCAAAACTATATCCACTTCCCCCCAAGGAATACCACCTTCCAATACTTTGTTCATCATTTTCTGAAAAGGGAGGATTAATTAGTCTTGAAATGTTTTATAATATATTGCTGAAAATTTGTCTGGATTTGGTGCTTTTTCCTTTTCCTTTTCTTATTGCTTCCTTTATTTCAGTAATTATGGTTGAACCATTTAAAACCTCCCAATGTTCCTCCAATAATTCCATTCTTAAATGTTTGGTTAAATAATCATCAATCTGCTTTATATCTAAATTGTTTTCCTAATATAGTTTTGAATAAAAAATTGAAAATATTTTTTTTTTAATTTTGCCTGAGCTAGTATAAATTTTCCCTCCTGACTTGATTTTAGTAATTGAAGATTTTTCCTTTCTTTTTTGGAATCTATACACTAACCGTTTATCCACTTTATTTTCCCACTGAAAATTTTTCTGCTTTACATATATTATCTTATTGTTAATTTCTTCATTCAATGGTAATTCTTATTAGTTTCGTAGCACATTTATTTCTTTTAACATCTCTTTATCTGGTGGGTTAGCATTTAATTTCTTCTCCTTTAATCTTAATTGCTCATTTATCTTTTGTATACTTTCTCTCTTCTGCCTTATTCTTTGGATATTTGCTGAATAAAAAAGCCTTGCATCACTGCCTTGCATCCCATGCTATCTCAATTTTCATTTCTCTATTCAGATTATCTTGGAAAAAATTACGTATTGTCTTTTTTGCTTTAAAAATTATACTATCATCTTGAAGTAGTCTTTCATTTAAATGTCAATTTATAGTTGGTTTTCCTATATTTATTGTTAGAAAGATTGCATCATGATCTGACAAATTCCTTGGTATTATTTCCATTTTCTTAACGTTGTCAATAATTGATTTAGACACTAAAAACATGTCAATTCTGGACAGTGATGCATGGCTCACAGAATAAAAAGTAAACTCCTTAGAGCAACCATATGTATGTCGCCTAACATCCAAAAGTTCTAAATTATTCAACATTGTTTCAAATGTTTGAGGGAGTTTCCCCTGTGTTTTCTTTATAGGTTTATTACCCTTCTTGTCCAGTGAGGGGTAAATTACTGCATTCCAATCTCCCAAAGCTATAATTTTATCATAATTAATATTGGATAATTTTAAATTAAAGTCATTGTAAAATTCACTTTGATTACTATGGGGACCATACACTCCTATCAATAATAGCTTTGACCCTTGCCAGGTTATTTCCATGGCTAGATAATGCTCATTTTTGTCATTTAATATTTCTTTTGCTGGTATTTTATGGTTGATACAGAAAACTACTCCTCTTTCATTCTCTGGTGATGATACAAACTCTAAACCTAGTCTTTTGTAAGTAGGTAATCTCGCTTTATCCTTTTTTACGCAGATTTCCAGTAAGCATATTATATCATATGGGTTTTGTTTGTTTGTTTTTGCCTAAAGAATGAAAGATTTTCCTTCACTTTTGAGGGGTGGAAATTCCTTTTACATTCCATGAGAATATTATTAGATCCATTATTTTACTAATCTAATTAAGATTTATTCCTCTGATATTGATGAGTTCTCTCCACTTCTTTCTTCTTCCAGTTCTTCAGCCTCCTTAGAGGCTTGAACATCTATTTCTCCTTGTTGATCTGATAATTTCCCTTGTTTTCTATCAATTTGTTCATTAGATCTGCTCTGTTCAGTTCTATCTCTGTTGGGATAATCTGTATCTAGTTCTTTTCTATATCCTTTCAAAAATTCTTGGACTTCTTCAATCGAATTAATCTTAAAAATCTTCCCTCTCATATGGAAACTTAGACCTTCAAATTTCCCCCATCTGTAAGAGATGCCTTTTCTACTACATCGTGAGAAATCTGTATTCTTTTCTTTTCTGTAGGATTTTTCCCAGAATGTGCCTGTGTGTGTGTGTGTGTGTGTGTGTATTTTCTGTCATTTCCTATAATTAAATTATTTTCCATACTTTGTTGTATGATATCTTCTTTTGTTTTTTCCTTATTAAATAGGCTACAATGTCCCACAGCCAGTTCTTATCTCTCACTATCCTTGAATCCAATCTAAAACTTTGTCTATTTCCCACTCAAGTTTTTTTAGAGGGTTGTTTCAGAATTTCATATAAGCTTTCACCTTCAGACCTTCAGACCTCTAATTTTATACAATGATCTTTCAGTTTTTGAAACATTAAAGCGCTTTCATCTAACTCCTTCTCATATTCCAAAAGCAGTTCTTCCATTCTTTCATCTACATTCTTCACCTGCTCTTCACTCTGCTAGTAGTCTTCAAGTCTTCTGATAAGATCAAAATAGAATTTTTGACCTCTTTCAAATCAGATTTAATATCTTGTTTCATCAGCCCTCATGGCTCTCATTTCCTGTTTCATTTCTGATTTCGTGCTTTTTATCTCTTCCAAAATTGCTGATTGATCCACTATTTTTGAAGCCATCTCCAAAGATGTTCTTCTCTGATTGCTACTTGCTGCTTGAACTGTTTATCGCAATGTAGTTTTCCTTGTTATCCTGGACATATTCAGTATACTTACCTTTATATAATTTCCTATTGTGTACAATGTTACCAATGATCAATTTTCCTTTATAGATATAATGTACTAATTCAATTATTCATAAACAGCATAATTTATTTTGTCTAAAACAGTCACTATTACTAACATTACTATTAAAATTATAGAATTCTCCCTAAATTCTAGTATTTATAAATGCCTATGCAAGTAATTCTATTTATTCTAAAATATTGCCCCCCAAAAAAAGAAAAGAGAAATAATATTCTAAAAGGGGAAAAAAAGTAAGTTAAGGAGAATCAAATTGAATCAATTAGAGGTAGATAAAGGTAAAATACTGTAATTTAGAATTCGAAGATGGAAGAAGGTAAGATTTTGTTTAATTTGATATAGCTTTCCTCTTTTTCAGATTTTATACTACTATAACTTAACTTGCATATTAATCTATACTTTACAGGATATAGCTTGATAAAAGCAATTTGACAATCAATCACTTTTATAACTAAAGTAAAAAAAAAAAGAAACAAATCTTAAATTTAAATAAATCTAAAATTACTTGTATATATAATTACCTATACAGTTGCTTAGCCTGTCAATTAATTATTATAATATGTTTATATATAAATATTTTCTTCTAATTAATATAATGTAATACCATAGAAATCCTAATAAAATCTAATTCATTTAATTACGATTAATATAACTATAATTGATAAATACAACTATATAATGAATAAATATAAAATATATACATACACACACATACACATATATATATGAAAATAAATCCTATTAGATACTATTAGATAACAATATACTTACATCTAATTATTAAGATAAATTTAGAAGTAAATAATCTATACATTACCTAATAAAAAATGAACTATACAAATGCTCAAGTCAAAGTCTTATTTCTATTCCTAATTATCTTACCTTAGCAATTAATAAGTCCACAGTTAATATTAATATTGATATTCCATTATGCTAGTATATATTTTATACCAAACAGTAGTACTATAATTCCTACAAAACTATAATATAATATAATTAATATATAAATATATGAAATATATTGCCAAAGTAATGAGCTATAAAGAACAGAGTATTTTAGTGTCTATGAGTGGAAAATAGTGGAATAGAAAAATTACATATAAATACTCACCACCCGGAAATGAAAAAGGAAAAGAGGAATGGCAGAGAATGAAACCTTAAGTTGAAAATGATCGATCAATAAATTAAGAAATTATAAAGATAGACAAAGGTGGTGTTTTCTTTCTTTTTTAATATGGTCTAAATTTGTTAAATTGTTGGCAAGCATTAATTAGAGAATCACTGAGGAAGACAGGAAAGGTGAATAAGGGGAGACATTAAATGTTAAATATTTCTGGAAACATTGTTTTTGTATTTGTGAAGTTGGTTTGGGAGTGTGTGTTGTGCACATCTATGTGGTTGTAAGCAGACTTAGGTAAGAAATACCATGCAAAATAATGAATAAGCCGGGATATACAGATATTTTCTTGTAGAGTATTGTATTATTCAAATGTCTTATATTCTTTGTCATTTGTTGTTTTCTATGTCATTGTTTGATTGAATAAAAATAATCTAAAAAAAGGTTTTGCTGCAGAATTCGTCCAAAATCTTACAGTCAGCAAAGTAAATAAATATGCTGAACAGGGACATATGCCAACCAAAGCCACCCTTTCTGCAATGACCAAGTCATACTGATTCAACTTCAACCACCATGGTTCTGTTGCATGGAATCCTGGGATTTGCAGTCTGAAATCTCAGCTTCAGAGCTCAGGCACCTCAACAAACTACCAAGCCCAGGATCTGAACGGGCCATCCTACCATAGGATGTTGACATGTCAACTATAGTGGAATTATACCACTGTAACTATTATAGTGTTAAATTTTTCTGGCCTTGTAGCATAGCTGAAGACAATGCCATAGCAAAGAAACCCTCCATCTACTTGTCCCATAATACTCAACGCCAGGGTAGCCATCTGGATGTGCAAAAGTTGTTTGACCGGGTCCATTAACTCATTGTGCTCCAAAACAATGCCCCATGCAGAGAATCACCTGCCACAGAAACAGTGAGTGGAAGATTGCAGTGGTAGTATAAAAAAAAACACCAGGTCTCTTCCCTGTGCATTGTTCTTAACACATGAGTGGCAATGAAAAGACTTCAATAGTGAAATTGTGGCAAAAGAGGAAATAGTGAACATGGTGACAGAAAAGAAAGTGTCCTGTGAGAAATTCTGAGGGAAATCCAGCCAATCAAAACTGTGTCTTTGCACAATTATGGCAGCCAAGACTTAAAAAACCCCAAAAAACTCCAAAAAAAACCCCTTCATGCTCTACCTGAGGCCAGGCACCAGTCAGGAGAACTATCAGCAGAACTATGCTATACTACTATGCTATACTTCCTTTTTCAGCAGTCACCTTTTAGCTACTGAGGCCCCCACTCATGGCCATTTACTGTTTGGTGCAGAGCTGGGGGCATTAGAGAAGTATCTGGCTATGTCCCTATATCACATATAGAACAATGACATCACCCACCAAGACCTCTGGAGCTTCTCCTGAGATAACATCAGATGATGATATCCACACACTTCACTTCAAAGTTGAATCTTACACCAAATGAAAGTTGCATCTTTAACATGGGACAAATCTCTTTATTGCTTAATAGACTAGTAAAGTCATCAATCTCAAAAAGTATTAGAGAAACAATATTAAGTGGAGTAGACATGTCTTACTCTACTTTTCTCTCTGTCTACAATAAAGACCCATGTGGGAAGCAAAGGATGAGTTTCCTAGCATCTACACATGAAGAAACTATGTATCATAGTCCACATGGGAAAATGCAAATATCTCAGTGGATTTGTCCTACAAATGTTAGTGTCATGACTGGTTTAAATATGTGTCTAGGGACAAATTGAAATTTGCATGATGAAGCTCTCTGTTTCTTTTTGTTACTTGAACAATGTGCCTTGCAAAATAATGCAAAGGACTACAATCACTCACAGCACCCTTGAATTTATAGTGAGTGTGGCTATAGACATTTAATTTGTCACACAAAGATGTGCCAAATGTAGAAGATTAGGATCCTCTTATGCCAATTAATCTCATGGCACAGTACAAGATCTGCCAACAGAACAGCCCTAAAAGGGATGGGGATAGGATAAAGAAAGAAGAACAGTCTTCCACCAGATCCAAACTTCCTGCAAACCAGAGAGAGGGACTAGGCCAGCACAAACAGAGGCAAGGATAAAGGCCTAGTTCACATGTTTCTTTTGTGTCCAGGAAATTGAATGAAACTGTCAGCTCCAGAAATTTCTGATGTTCGATTTCATAATGGTACGTGTAGACTTTAAGCAGTGTACAAAAATTAAAATGATATATATGATGATATATTTTGTACATTTTATTATATGATTATGTGTTGACCTTTTGATTTTATATTAATTTTTATTTTTATCTTTTTATCTAGCCCCTGAAAAAAAATTATCTTTTTATCTAGCCATTGAAATATAAACAGGCTGAAATGCACTGGGTGTTTTCCAAAATAAAACAGCCCTCCACAGAGCACTTAGAGACATGTCTCTTTTTCCCTGTGGATTCCACCAGATCCCAACTTCTTGCAAATCGAGAGAGAACTACTAAACCAGTCATTCAAAGTAATTTTATGTATTCCTAGGCTGAGAGAGCTTGAGATTCTACACAGCATCAGCTGGCCCAGTGTCAGCTCAACTAGCCCTTGGATGTTTTGACCATTAAAGATGTTACTTGGTACATAAGATTTATGGAAGAAGAGGAAGTATGGGCATAGGGATATTGTGTTGAAACACACAGGCCAGATACTGAATTGTAGTTTGAATGTAGTGAGCACAACTTTATTGTTACCCCAAACAGTGGGTGCCAGAAGGGCCAACCTGCAATGCCAGTACCTTCATTCTAAAGTGGGAAATAATTTTCTCGAAAGAGTAGGCTTGTTAGAGGGGGCAACTTTGTGAGATCTTGCCTACCAATGTTTACGGGCTCATGCAGGAAAGAATCAGCTATAAAATAAAATGTGAGCTAAAAGTGTGTTTATTAACAAGATTTACACAAGCATGCAAAGGCTCAAACACTCACACACTTGCAAAAGAACTAACTTAGGGAAAGGGAGGAAAGGGGATAGAGGATGTTGAGGGATTCAGGCAATATTTATCAGTCTGGAAAGAAGCAGAGAAAGCAGCAACGTGGCTTAGGCAGGAACCTAAGGACAGTTCTCATTCAGGAATCGTGAGAGACAGCACTGAACAGCCTAAAATCAGGGGCGTTTGTACCCAAAAAAATATCCCAATCATATGATGATTGTGATTCACACTCCCAACTAAGCAGACAATGGGAATTGCAACACAAAATATGAAGTCTGGACGGAGATGGAGTTGATGGTTTACTGTTCAAATGACAAAGGGATAATGGTTGTTGTAATAGCTGAGTATTATGGAGAGGTGGGGACACAATAGGAAAATGTCCAGATGTACAAAGACTAGGGTTAAGACAATCACAATTTGATGGGAACTTCCCTATTTCAGCTCTGAGAGTCTAGCTTGATATTTCACACCTTTTGTATTCAGAGCAGCTGTGCTATTGTCCTGAACTGAATGGGTCTCTTGCCAAAGAGGTAAGTGGGGCTGACTTTCCTTATCATATCATATTTATAGTCAGAAATTTGCCTATTCAAGAGTGAGCAGGCTGTCACCTCAGGTATCATTTATATCAACTCCAATTAATATTGTGCTAATCAAATATTGTTTGCCAATTAAACCATGCTAGTCATGGTGCATGGCGCACAGTGCGGTAATATTATTACTGTCATGTCCAGATAGAGCTGGCAATTAATCACAAACAGCAGCACAGTTTTTACTCACACAGCAAGAGCCAGAGAATATCCTAAACGGAGCTGATGCAAACAAATCCAAAGGGTAAGTCCAATTCGTAGTCAAAACAGGCAGTTTCTTTTTTTTTATTTGATTTTTATAAAAATAAGGGAGTTTATACACTATACATATAATTTACCTTGTTTCGTGTTGTACATCATTCTTATGTAAGTCTTCTATTTGTTCTTTCCAGACATTGTTATCGAGTATTTCTTATTATTTTATGTATTCAATCCCTCTTTTGCACTCCCTCCCTATCTTCCCCTTCCCTCTCCTCCCCTCCCCCTTCCCTTCCCTTTGTATAACCATTTCCCCTCCCTTCCGGTCTTCCCCCTTTTCTCCCTCTCCCCTTCTTCCTATCCTTATTCCACGTTTTCTCCATTCCAAACTCTTTATTTTCTTTCTTATACTAAACCTCCTTCATGTGAAATCTCTTTTTGTTGTTGTATTCTACCTTGATTAATATTTTTTTTCTTCCCCCTATATTCCTTCCTTTCTATAAATGTTACCCTTTGCATTTCTTTCCTCTATTCTTTACCTTCTTCTCATTTCTCCTTCACCCATCTAATAATTTCTTTCCATTGCTTTTCAAATTGTTGAGTTGAGTTACCTTTCAAGTTGTTGGATAGTTTTTCCATTTCGATAATGTCCATCACTTCTATTTTCCATTCTCCTTGGGAGGGGTCTTTTTCTTCTTTCCAATATTTGCATAATTCAACCTTGCTGACGTTATTAGATTTAACAATATTTTTCTTTTACTCTTCATTTGACTATTCTCTTTAATCATATTTAATAAATATGTCCCCGGAGTCATCTCAGATTTCACTTCTAGCAGCTTGGTTATGCTGTCATGGATCTTTTTCCAATATTTTTTTGCTGTAGGGCATAGCCACCATGTATGAAAATAGGTTCCCATTGTTTTTCCACATTTCCAGCATTGCCCATTTCCTTTTCTTGTTATTTTCATTAATTTCTGGGAAGTCATATACCATCGATGCATTGATTTATAAAGGTTTTCTTTTAACATCAAACTTTGTATAAATTTTATATCTTCATTCCATACTTTTCCCCATTTTTCCAGCTCTATATGGTGGCCAACATTTTGTGCCCATTTTATCATGTAATCCTTGATCCGTTCCTGATCCAGTTCTCTTTCCAATAAAATTTTATAGATTTTTGAAACTGTTTTTTCTCATTTTTCATTAAAATTTCATCCAATTTGTTATTTTCCCATTCCCATCCTATGGTTTTTAAATCCATTTTATAGCTTTCTTTTATTTGTCTATAAGGAAACCAATCTATTTCGATGTTCTGCTCTTTTAATTCTTCTCTAGTCTTTATCACCTGTGTTCTTCCTTCCCATCTTATTAAATCTGTATATCTTAATGTTCCTCCTTGTTTTGGTTCTGTTATTCTAAAAGCTTCTTGGGGTGATGTCCACATTGGTAATTTACTGTAGAATTTCTTGTTGATCATCTGCCACATTCTCATCAAGGCTCTCCTAATGTAATGGTCTCTGAATTCTCTATCCATCTTTGCCTTGTTGTAACATAGGTATCCATGCCATCCAATATTTACATTAAATCCTTCCAATTCCAATAATTTGTAATTTTTCAATTGTATCCATTCTTTTATCCATTCTAGACAGCATGTTTGATAATATACTTCTAAATGTGGTAGTCCGAATCCTCCTCTCTCTTTGCTATCCTGTAGTGCTTTCATTTTTATTCTTGGTTTCTTCCCTGCCCATACAAATTTTGAAATTTCTTTGTTCCAACTTAGAAATGTTTTTTTATTATTAATTATTGGAAGATTTTGGAACAGGAACATGATCTTTGGAAGCATCATCATCTTTATAGTGTTTATCCATCCTAATAATGAAAGGTCCAGTTTATTCCATTTCTGTAAGTCTGTTTTAATTTGATTCCAAGTTTTTTGATAGTTGTTTTCATAAAGTTCTGAATTTTTCTTTGTAATGTAGATACCCAAATACCTAGCCTTTTTCTCGATATTAAATCCAGAGATTTCTTTCAGCTCTTCCTCTTCTTTTTTTGTCATATTCATTGTTAATAATGATGGTTTATTCTTATTTATCTTGACACCAGCTACTTGTCCACAAAAGAGGCAGTTTCCAGGTAGTCCAGATGCAAGAGAACAGCATAGGGTTTCATGAACAAAGAGACCAGTTGCTGACACTGGAAGGAAGGATCAGCTGAAACTCTTTTATCTATTGATGTTGTCACCATAGGTGTTCCTTCATGAGGGCTCGCTTGCTACTTATATACGCCAAGTGGCACAGCACCTCCCTCTGCCTGTGTCTCTCTTGCAAGGTAAGTGTGTTATCTCATCCTCTATTTGTTCCCCTTGCTCAGCCCTCTGTTGTGGTCTATTATCTTCTTCATCTTGGCATGTGTCTGAGGAAGCTCCTGTCTCTGGGGAAGCTTCTGCCTCAGACTTGGAATCCTTCTCCTCTCTGTCACGGTCTCCGAGGCAGGGTATGATGCTTACATAATAAGACAGATTACTTCACCAACAGTAATCAATGACAAGAAAAGAGGAAGAGGATGCAGAACTTGGTGTATTCCTGCCCCAAAACTCCAAACATGACAGGCAGGAACTAGTGTCATGTAAGCCCCCAGCAAGGCTTGCCAAGATTTGCCAATCTATGGGGCATATGAAACATCCTGTGAGAGGTGAGTCAATCTGTAGGTACCCAAGTCTGCAGGTTAACTCCTTTCCTCTGGGTGTCCAGATGCTCCAGGGTTTCCCTCCTCTCATTTTAAAGGGTGTTCAGCATCCCCTCCCTTTCCATATCTGCACAGGAAAGAGCCAGCCTGACTTGACAATCCTCCTTTTCTACTCCATTTTCTCAAAATCAAGTGTTGGAGGTGGTTAGCAAGATTGTCCAAATTAGAGTCACATCTTTCTGGGGAAAGAGGCATGCCATCGCTTCTATTCAGGTGTGTCAAAGTTGCACATCTTCCTAGGTAGAAGATAGAGGCTTTACCAATCTAATTCAAATTATAGATGATGTTGCAATTAACATGGTGCTAGCTGCATTAATTGCTGAATTTCTGTGCACATCCTGCCATATCTGCTTGGGCATCTTAGTCTGAAGAATGTGTACATCTGGAAAGAGCCAGTGCATGTTGTAAAAACCAGAAATTATCATGCCAAGTAACTGGAGTCCATAGGTCCTAATTAGATCAATTTAATTTAAATATATTTTTATTGAATTTCACATAAAACAGACCAATAGATATTTTTAAGCCCATACACACAAAGAAAAATCACCCCAGTATCCTAACATAAATATAAAAAAACCTTACTATACATATTAGACCTACCATATAAAAAGTGAAAAATAAAAAGAGAAAAGGGAAAAAAAAAAATAACAAAAAAAAAGCAGGGAGAAAAAAAGAAAGGAATTACATAAGAGAATGTAAAATGTCCAGACAGACAAGGAAGATTATAGCACAAGACAAGAGGGCAAAAGAAGAAAGAAGAAACATACTAGTCATCAGACAAAAACACACAAACTGTTACTCTGACTTCTGGAGGTCCCTTGGGGGCACCTTGATTCGCTCCAAAAGACAAAGGTTGGGGAAATTAAAGGAGCACTGGCAATAACAAAATGAGGGGCAGGGGAACCCAACAGAATCTTTTACCCAATTTTTATGGGATCAAACCAAGTGAAATGGTTTTTCTTAATAAAAATATTCTCATACACCAATGCACTCACTCATGCACATAAGGCCTATCGAAAAGGGAGAGAGGTGAAAATTGATAGGGGATTCAGCAGAGAGGGTGTAAAGACAGTAATACTGCACCTATCTTGAAGTCTTCAGTCCGGGAAGTGGTGCGAAGAATAGAGCTCAGTGAAGAGAAGTGGCTGACAGGATCACTCGACTAACAGAGTGCTCGTCTGTTAGCGTGGCGAAGAGTTCTCCAAAGAGACCCTCAAAAACTGGGACTACTTATAGGGTAGAATGTACCTCAAGGGCAGGCCCTCTCCTAGGAAGAACAATGGCCAAAATAAAGGGAGAAATGTCAAACAATAGCAACTTGATAGTTTGCATGATTGATTTATGCAGATGGACCTTGCAGTGCAGGGTTTACTAACGTTGGAGTTGCTCAACCTGGGGAAAACCCAATAATTCACTCAAGTTAGCTATTCCTTGGCTGAAGATGCTTTGTCTGTGCGGATGTGTGCGGATGTGTTTAGCCTGAGGTCTCCTTGGGAAATGTGACTGGGGATTTTCCTAGTCTGACCTAGGCCCTTTTCGCATGCCGCTTCTAAAGCGAGAGGCCCCTTGAGCGTTGCGTAAATGGGAGGAGCGGTCTGCATGATGCACTCCCATTTATGCAACACTCAAGGGCCTCACACGGACTGCACACACGCCTTTTCATTTTCGGCTTAAAGCTGAAAATGGTGCACAGTCACGCAATGTTCCCGGGGCCCGCGCACACTTACCTGCCCTGTGGAGCCTTGGGAGCTGGCCCGGTCATGCTTCCTGCCTCAGTGCTAGCCTACAATTCCCAGGTTGCACTGAGGTAGGAAGGGGCGGGGCACTGCAGAACTCAAGCAGCAGGGAAGCGGCAGTGTTTCTGCTGAGGCTTTTTGCACAAGACGACCCCGCCCAGCCGCGCAAACGGATAATGTGCGAAAGGGGCCCTAGTTTCAGTCGTTTGACCTTTGTCTACGTACCCACTTGGGCAACCTCTCTGGCATGGGAACCATATTTGATATCAAATTTACACTCCCCAGGATGGGGTCTGTCACTGGGGCACCAAAACTCTTGTATCTACTTACACACTTCTTACCCCCCCCCCGGCTTCCCACATAATCTGACATCAGTTAAATTATCCAATCAATGCATATCCTCTCACTTTGAAGAAAAGGAATTTTCCTTTCTATATAAATATTTAACTCTGTTTTCTAGAGTTCTAAATCATCTAAATATCAAAATCCAATTGAAAATTATCACCCATTCTACTCTTCATATAAAGTATATGTGATTCCCAGATTTTCTAATATGATTCCATAGATTTCCCCTTCAGCCATCCCGGTAATTTCTCTATTTTCGCTACTTCCATCACTTTAACTAACCATTCATGAACTAATGGAAGAGATTTTTGGCACCAATACTTTGCAACTATTATCCTTGCTGCTATTATCAATTTATATAACAATATTTTATTTTCCTTTTCAATCTTGTCTTCATAATCTACCATATTCAAAAGATATAGTTCTGGTCTGAACATGATTCTTGATTTTAAAATCTTTTGTATTTCCCCATTCACACACAACCAATATCTTCTAGCCTTCCTACATGTCCACCATAAATGATAGAAAGTCCCTTCTTGTACACTACATTTTCAACATTTATTACTAACTTTTTAATATAATTTTGCTAGCCTTACTGTGGTTAAGTACCATCTATACATCATTTTTTTAAAAAATTCCTTATAGTCATAAGAACTAGTGAATTTTAGACCACTTCTCCATACTCTTTCCCATTGTTCCAATGGTATAGGGTATCCCATATTGGTTGCCCATTTTATCGTATACTGCTTAACTACTTCATCCTCATTCAGATAGTATACTGTTAATTTGTATATTTTGGCTATCAAATGGTTTTGTTCCTTACATATTATTTTTTCTATATCCAATTCCTTACTTTCAAAATCATATTTATTTTTATCTTCTTTAAATCTTTCTCTCAATTGACAACATGCCAGCCATTGAATCTTAATCCCTTCTTCTACTAATTTCTGAAAATCTTTTATTATCAAATTTCCCTGTTGATTATTCCATAAATCTACATATTTTTCCATTTTTAAGGGTAGCCTAATTCCCTTCTATAAAAGCTTCCTGAGGTGATACCCATCCAGGAATTTTAAAGCCAAAATTGTTTTTATACTTGCCCCAAATTCTAAGTAATGTCCTTCTTACTTTATGGTTTTCAAATTGTAAATTCACTTTCACTTTCTCATACCATAAGTAGCCATGCCAGCCAACTAAAGTTCATGACCTTCTAATTCCAATAACCTTTTGTTATTTAAAACAATCCATTCTTTTACCCATGATAAATGCCTCAAAATATGATTGTAAATTTGGCAGGCCCCGTCCTCCTCTTTCTTTTACTTCCATCATCAGTTTCACTCTTATTCTAGGTTTCCTACCCATCCAAATAAAATTAGTTAAGTCTTTTTTCCAATTTTTAAACGGCTTGTCAAAGAGGATAACTGGAATAGTTTGGAATAAATACATTCATTTTGGTAAGACATTCATTTTTATTATTGTTATTCACCCCAACACAGATAAATTCTTCCATTTCACTAAATCTTTTTTTATTCCATCCCAAACTCTAACATAATTGTTTTCACACAGCTGTTGGTTATTAGTTGTTAAATTTATTCCCAAATACTTTACTTTCTTAGCAACCTCAAAGTTTGTCTTTATTTCAAGGTCTTTTTGTTCCTGTAATGACATATTTTTTGCCAAAATTTTAGATTTATCTGCATTCACCTTAAAGTCAACATATTAATTGTATTCTCTTCTCACCCTTAATAAGCTTACTACACTTACTAAGGGATCTCTTAATATGAATACAACATCTTCTGCAAAGACTCGGAGTTTAAATTCTTATTTCCTTACCTTTATACATCTAATTTCCGTGTTCACTTTAACTTCCCTACACAATACCTCCAGTGCCAAAATAAATAATAAAGGCAAAAGCAGACTGCCTAGTACCTTTTTCTATTCTTATATATTCTGATTCATTGTCATTTGTTCTCACTTTAACTTTTAGATTTCCATATATTGCCTTAATCTAACTATAATAATTTCCTCCTACCTCTATTTTTTCCAATAATGTAAAAAGAAAAGTTCAATTTAAACTATCAAAAGCTTTTTCTGCATCTATGAAAAATAGTGCACCTTTAACCTCATTATGATAGTTTAAATATTCCATTACATCCATAACAGTCCTAATGTTATTTTTTATATGTCTATCTGGGAGAAAACCATTTTGATCTTCATGAATAAACTCCTGAAGATACTTTTTTAATCTATTCACCAATATTGCTGGAAATATTTTATAATCCTCATTTTAATAAAGAAATAGGTCTATAATTTTTCACCAATTTTCGATCATGATCTTCCTTAAGTATTACAATAATAGCTGCCTCCTGCCATGTTTCTGGGGTTTGTTTACTCTGAAGAATATCATTTATAACTCTTTGTAGGGGGTAAGCTAACTCATCGATGAAAGTTTTATAATAGATGGCAGTTAGACCATCCATCCCTGGCGCTTTCCCTGTTTTTAATTTTTTAATAGCTTCTTTTACTTCATCTAAAGAACTCCTTTCATTTAACATAGTTTTAATCCTTTCTGGAATTTTTAGAATCTTTATCTGTTGTAAAAATTCCTCAATACAATCCTCTACTGAAATCTGTTTTTTAGGCGATGTACCAAAATAGTTAAAAAACTAATCATTAATTTCTTTTCCTTTTGTGACAATTCTATCTCCCATTTTCAATTCTACTATCCTTCATTTCACTTTTTATTTTCTCACCTTATATGCTAACCAACGTTCAGGTTTATTTGCCAATTCAAAATTTCTTTAGTTTGTTCTTCTGTTTAATAAATTCCAATTTTCTTTTAGTCTCCTCTAACAATAACCTATTAACTTATTCCCTTAACACATTTAGTTGTTTCATAATTTCACCATTTGAAGGGCATTTTTGTACCTCAAGCTCTTTCACTCTTATCTCTTCTTCAATTTTTTCTAACCTTTCCACTTTTTCCCCTTTTCCATTCCACATTTTTCTGAATGAATAATCCTCTACTAACCACCTTACCAGAACCCCAGACAATACCAAGATTAACCCCTTTATCCAAGTTTAATTCAAAAATACTTCTTAATTCTCATTTTACATTCTTTCACTATTTCATCATTTTGTAATAATAATTCATTCGGCCTTCAATAAAAAAATTTTCCCCCTTGTTTCAATATCATATGTACTGGATTGTGATCAGATAATGTCCTATTTAACATTTCTATCCCTCCCATTTTACTTACCCAAGTTTTAGATATCCAGAGCATATCAATTCTTGATAGTGAGTGGTGTATATCTGAAAAAAAAGTATAACCTTTTTTGTCTCCTTCTCTAACTCTCCAAACGTCAACTAATTGCAATATTTCAACTATCTCAAAAAACTCCTTTGCTAATTTCCCCTGATATTCCTTTTTTTTTCTCTGAATGTCTATCAATTAATGGGTTCACCACTCCATTAAAAAATCCCATTATACAGCAATGTGACAAACCTGATGGGAGGGGATCTTGACAACAGAGCCTCCTTGGCAATTGAGAGTGTTTAAACTGATTGGCTGGTGAAATGGAACCTTGGAATGTTACCCTGTATGTTGGGGATCCCAGGAGGGGCACCCAAATAACCAAATAAAACACAAGATGGGGGAAATTAGACTCGAACACTCTCTTAAGCTAACGAGAGGGAGCGTAACTTTAGCTAGGATCTTTAACCCTATGTATACAGCGTCAGGTCAGAAGAGTGGCCAGACAAGTTTTAAAGTAACAAAAATAACAGTTTTCATAGAATCATAGAATCATAGAAATGTAGAGTTGGAAGAGACCACAGCACCCATCCAGTCCAACCCCCTGCCATGCAGGAACACCCTCAAAGCACTCCCGACAGATGGTCGTCCAGCTTCTGCTTAAAAACCTCCAAGGAAGGAGACTCCACTACACTCCGAGGCAGCACATTCCACAGACGGACAGCCCTGACTGTCGGGAAGTTCTTCCTGAGGTTCAGGTGGAATCTCCTTTCCTGCAGCTTGAATCCATTGCTCCTTGTCCTGGTCTCTGGAGCAGCAGAAAACAAGCCCTCTCCTTCTTCTACGTGGCATCCCTTCAAATATTTAAACATGGCTATCATGTCCCCTCTTAGCCTCCTCTTCTGCAGACTAAACATCCCCAGCTCTCTAAGTCTATCCTCATAGGGCATGGCTTCCAGGCCTCTCACCATTTTGTTCATCCTCCTCTGGACTTGCTCCAGCTTGTCAATATCCTTCTTGAATTGGGGTGCCCAGAACTGGACACAGTATTCAAGATGGGGTCTAACCAAAGCAGAGTAGAGTGGTACCAGTACCTCCCTCGATCTAGACACCACACTCCTATTGATGCAGCCAAGAATTGCATTGGCTTTCTTGGCTACCGCATCACACTGCTGACTCATGTTCAGCTTGTGGTCTATGAAGACTCCTAGATCCCTTTCACACGTACTGCTATCCAGCCACGTGTCCCCCATCCTATATTTCTGTATTCCATTCTTTCTACCTAAGTGTAGGACCTTACACTTCTCTCTGTTGAATTTCATTTTGTTCGCCTTGGCCCAGCTCTCCAATCTATCCAGGTCATTTTGAATTTTGATCCTGTCCTCAGGCATATTAGCAACCCCTTCCAATTTGGTATCATCTGCAAATTTGATGAGCATGCCCTCTATTCCTTCATCCAAGTCATTGATAAAAATATTGAACAGCACTGGGCCCAGGACAGAACCCTGTGGCACCCCACTAGTCACTTCTCTCCAGGATGAAAAGCAGCCATTCGTGATCACCCTTTGCGTTCGGTCGGTCAACCAATTACAAATCCAACTAACAGTAGCCCTGTCCAGCCCACATTTTACTAGCTTCATTGCAAGAATGTCATGGGGAACTTTGTCGAAGGCCTTACTGAAATCGAGATACGCTACATCCACAGCATTCCCTTCATCTATCAAGCTAGTAACTCTATCATAAAAAGAGATAAGATTAGTCTGGCATGACTTATTTTTGAGAAATCCATGTTGACTTCTCGTGATTACTGCATTGCTTTCTAAGTGATTAGCAACTGACTGCTTAATGATGTGCTCCAGGATCTTTCCGGCTGACTGGGCGATAATTGTTTGGGTCCTCTTTTTTTCCCTTCTTGAAGATGGGGATAACATTTGCTCTCTTCCAGTCTGCTGGAACTTCTCCTGTCCTCCAAGATTTCTCAAAGATTATAGCAAGCGGTTCCGAAATGAGCTCTGCCAGCTCTTTTAACACTTTTTAAATATTTTATTAAAAGACAAACAACAAATAAGACAACACGTGCACACAGCTAACTAGAAGTAGAAAAGAGAGTTTTTGGGGAAGATGGGCAATACGACACCTTTTCATGTAGTCCTGGAGAGAAGTGGAGGTTGAGGGAAGGAAACTCAGTGTGGCTTGCTGAGAGGAGTTCTTCAGACAAACCGACAGCAAGGTGGGATGGAAGTCCAAAGTAGTCCGAGGTAGTCCCGAAAGTGGGGACTTTTTATAGGGTGGATTGCGCCTACAGGCCATGCCATCTTCGGTGAGAACAAAGGAAATTTGAAGGTGGACAAAGGAGTTGGAAAAGGTCAAGTTTACATGATGAGTTTAGCGCTTGATGACAGTAGTATGGTCAGTACGCAAATGGCTCAACAGAAAGGACTGGCTCGGCCTCTCGGCAGAGCGTCTTTGTGTAGATTCGCGCTGAGCAAGGCATGTTTGCAAAAAGGTGTTCCCTGAATCATCGGAGAGGCTTAAGTTGCCTGCCTAAATGAGGTTTGGAATTTACAACCATTAACAGCCGCGCCTAATACGTGCTTGTCCGGTGGACCTTTGCAAACACGTGGAGTGGGGTGGCAGAGAAAGGTCAAGTAAAGGCCAAATTATTTGATATCAAACGATATCTAGTGCTCTCACCAGACATATCATAACTGTGGTAACAGGATAGGCTCACATCCTGTGGTAACAGGATAGGCTCACAGGGGAGGGGCTGGTGGAAAGAAGAAAATAACAGATTTTAACTGTCTGGTGTGTGTTTGAAGAGGAGTGTGATTTATGGTGTGTTTGAGGGAGGTTGGAGATTTGAAGAGCTCTGTGGGGGAGAGAACTGAGAAACTGGGTGTACAAGAGATAGTGAATGAAAGAGAGAGAGGGAGAGGGAGAAGAATGGTGTGCTGTTTATAAACATTTAGTTACAAGACACATTTAAAGCAACAGTGTTACAATAAATGTTTGAGGTTCTGTGTTCCTTAAAACAGAATTGTTTGAGGCAGTGGAATATTTTCTTACTGGTCTTACAACCAGGGCCCAGCCTCAGCCTCAGGGTTGCATAGCAGGTGTTCGAGGAAGCCTTTCGACAACCAACTGATGTTATTATTTACTGAGCCAGTCTCAACATAAGAGCCACCAGCCTTTTCCAGCCTCCATAGTATCTAAACCTCCATAGTACCAATCTATGGATCAATTTTTCTCCTCTTTCTTTCTTTCTTTCTTTCTTTCTTTCTTTCTTTCTTTTTTCCTTTGCTTTTTTAATTTCCTCTTCTCCATTTTCTTTCTTTTCTTTGTCTGCTTTATTCATTTTATTACATTAATTCCCCTTTTATTAGAGTTCCATTTTTTTATTCTATTTCTATCTTTCTTTTTTCTAGTGAGGGTATTTTGTGAGACAAATTAGTTAACGAGAGGAAGGACAGTGAGGTAATGAATCATAATGCTTCCTCCACTTGGAAGCCCATGTTGTTTCTTTTTGTTTTTTAAAAAATATGTTGACACTTCAGTTTTTTTTCTTTTTGATTTTTGCATTTGTTTAAGTGTTTCAGGCAGAGAGTTGATACTTCTTTTGTTTTTTTTCAACCCCTGATATATTTTTTCTGTAGTTTTTTAAATTATTTACTTATGTATGAATTTAAGGGTTACTCAGAGTTCAGAGGATTACCATAAAGAATATAAGCAGTAAAGTGACAATTTATGGAACTAATAACTACAAATCACATCTTAGGAAATATATCCTAGTTTATTCAAGCTTTTTTTTTTTTTTGTTAAGTTCTGTAGTGAAGTTGTGGGTGTGATGTAGATGCTAAGATGTACTGATACTTTGATGCTCGACATAATTTCATGGAAAGTTAAAGGGCTGTGAGATTTTCTACATTGTATTTCTGCAAGAAACCCATTTGATGACAGAAGATGTGAACAACCTCCAGAAAAATTGGGTTGGTAAAATGTATGTTATAGACAGTATAAAGGTGTGGCATTCCTAATCCACAAACATCTTTCTGTTTCAATGCATTGGGCAATAATAGACCCACACAGAGAGATTAATTTAAATGTCATTCTTGTTGTTGTTTGGAATTTGCTAATTGGTTAGTGAGTGGTGAAGTTATTTTAAGGCCACAATTCTATACTTATTCTATAGATTTCCCCAGACTTATATACAAAAGTCTTGAAACTAAGGACTTTTTATCTAAATAGACCAACTTAGGATCTTACACTTCCCTCTTCCATGATATTGTAACTGTCTCCTCCTTCTATATCTGCCTCTGCCCTGTATGACTCCAATGGCTGCTACCTCAATCTGTCCACTGTCTCCCTCCTCTGGAAAACATATTCTTCTAGTATTGGTCGAACAAAGCAGTAGCTATTTGAAAACATGTAAGCCAATTAATTCTATGTGGGTCCAAAAGTTGTTCTATTTGCTGAAAAGATAAAAGCAGGCCAAGTTCAGGAAGCCAATAAGGTCACCAGCATACACCCCCTGAGACCAATTCATATGTCCATACCATCACTCTAGGTGGCCCATAGTACTTCCAGTCCTGGATGCGAAACCCATGCACCTGCCTTACAAGTTGTGACATTATTACAGCTACAGGACACATATTGCAAACACTACAATTTTGTCCTCTTGCCCTAGGATTGGCTGGTCAACTTAGTCCTACACTGATATCCAGACCTTCCACCCTCCTTCTTCCATTCCCTTCTAGGTGTCTCAGTTGTCCTTCATCCAAATGCTGCTGTTTCCCACTCCTGCCATATGACAACCGCGTCATTCCCACTATTCACCCTATCAATAGAAATGTTCATGTCACCATTATATAAGATCTAAATCTGACCTAACTTACCCCTTGTATGCCCCTGACTTTCACCTACCATTTTTTTTGATGTCACCTGTGGACAATCTGCACTCTGCTGCCTCAGTTGCAGCCCTGATGTGGAAGAGTGGCTCCCAAACTCCACTACAGGTAGACCAAGGCATGACAAGGCAGCCTGCAGAATGGCTACAAACTGATACCTAGAAAATGCAAAGCAATCTTTGTGGATGAACAGGGGGATGGCCACCTCTAGGACCTGCAAAGGTCCTTTACCAGGCACAAATCCTGCCCTTCTAGTAAGTGAAGATGGACAACTGTTCCCTTACCCAGTTGGTCCCATTTAGAGAGCCTAACAAGGATGACCACAAATGCCCCACCAAAGGAGATATCCTGCACCCAGAATGCCCTGCCTGATACCTGAAACCTGCTCCCCTACCCTGAATGCCCCAAAGAATGCAATTGTAAATGATGCCTTGAAAAGAAATGCCTCAAACTCGACTGATATATGGCAGGTACTTGGCCAACTAGATTCTTTAGTAGCCAGAGTGTAATGGGCCTCCTGCCATCCCAACCCTGAGGCCACAACTGCTTCCATCCCTCCACCATCTTCCTGACTAAAAAAGATGCACTTAGGTCTGGAAACCCCTTTGCTGAAGAATGAGATCCCCACTAAGTGGAGCTACATGGAACACAGGGCCATGCCTAGATATTTTAAATATGCAAGAAAATAGAGGACCTGCTTTTCAGCAACTGGCCATTTGTTGTAGTACCCAGCTCTCCTGCGAAACACTTGAAACTTGCCCACTGCCCTTCTATAAGCCCAGAATGTTGCAGGGACAACCAAATGAAGTACTCCCTGCATCATGGTGTGATCCCAAGTTGCCACAAGTCCTCTGGAAAAGGTGTTGACTGAGCATCTGCCTCCAGTGCCAGGGATTGAAACCTGTCCTTCTGGAAGCGAGATAAAGTTAGTCTGCAATCCCATTATCTAAGCCTGGAACATAAAGAGCTAAGAAGGTTATGTTAGCAGACAAACAAACCAACACCATTTTTCTGACCAGCTTCATGAACCTGCCAAATCTGGCCTGGCCTGTTGATGACTGCCACCACCACTTGGTTGTCACATCAGTATCATAGAACCACAGGGGCCATCCAGTTGAACCCCCTGCTATTCAGGAACACCCATCAAAGCATTCCCAACAGATGGCCATCCTGCTTCTGCTTAAAAATCTCCAAAGAAGGACACTCCACCACACTCCAGGCAGCATATTCCACTGCTGGACAGCTCTGACCATCAGGAAGTTCCTCCTTTTTCTGCTTCTTGGCCAACTTAAGAATGTGTTCTTCCTTATCCTATGGATTAAGGAATGCAAATACATCTGCATAGTAACCATTTAGTATCCATTTTCTGGTCTTTTGTTCAGGTGGATACTTTTGTCACCATAAATGACTCTTCATTGGCTGAAAAGTCTTCATTGGCTGTCTCCATGCATTCCTAAGATCCTTGTCAACTGGCCCTCTTTTCTCCCTCCTCCCGATGGCCCATTCAGAGCACCCTGGAATGTAGGCAGAAACCTACCAGTACTCCTTAACTGCTTTCCTGCCTTTCAGAGACTCATCTGAAGTTCCTTTGCTGTCAGACTCCTCAGTACTCCTTCTCCTACACCTTTTGGTCCTGCCCTCCTTCTTCCTCTGTCTCTCATCAGTGGATTCTGACTCCAACTCTAAGGACCTGTCAGAGTTACTACTGGATGGAGTGGGCTGCCACTGCCTACTTCTAGCCCCCTTTCCTGTGGGCAACTGCTGCATCCGCATTTCCTTGTCCAAAGGAGCCGCAGCTGCCTGGGACTCTAGAGATTCCACTTTTTCCATCATCCTTCCCAGCACCTAAGAGAGGCCATCAAAGACAGACTCCCTGAGAGGTGCTAGAGAAGGCCTAACAGACCCAACTACTAGCACCACCATTCTTACCACGGCTTCTTCCAGGGCCAGTTCCATCCAGATCTTACTAGGCCTGCCCCCTGATCCTGGGCAGTGACTTCTGCAGAGCTGGTTTTGCTCTCTTGGGAGGCACGATCCTGAAATAACACTATTTAGAGTCCTGTTAAAGAATGTACTGTGTAGAATTGCCAGGTACGCAAGTTTGGCTAGCCAATCATCGTCAGACAAGAGATCTTGGAATTTTGAATTATTTTGCTGATACTGTATGCTAAGAAATGGAAAGTTAAAGAGATTCCAACAAATGGCAAATGGTTATTTAAACTTCTTGATATGTATCAGATGGATGTGTTAACCATGCTTACGAAAAATCAAACTATAAATAAATTAAATCAGAAATGGAATACCTTAAAAAGTGTATGGAAAGAGAGATGTGGAGAAATTTTTCTTTTAGATTTATAAATGACAAGTTAGATTCATAAATCAGTTTTTACATTACTCTTTTGTGATTTCATCTTATATTTTTCTTATATTATTTACGTCTTCACTCAGCTCTCTCTGTCAAATGTTAGATAAATTAAGATCTCCAAATTGATGTGATTATGACTACTTAAGATTGTTAGGGTGGATAAACAAATCACCTCCACCGTATCTCCAAGTGGAACACAGAGCTGATTTGAACCCCCAAACAAAAGGTAGGAAGGTAGAAAAGAGAAGGAAAGAAAGACAGACACACACACACGTAATTTTGGCCAAAAGATCCCTGGAAGGATGATTTATTCTTTCAGGCTTCCGTTCTTATATCATTTTTATGTTTATATTAAAGAATGTTTACAGGAAGAAAAGATTCATGCATCAGCATTAGCAGAGTTATAGCTTCTACACATGTTACATTCTATCTGACCTTTAACATTCTTAAGTCTGTGTTGTTCCAGGCAACATCCTGGGTCATTCCCAAAGACATCTTTCACAATAGCAGTGCCCTTTGCTTGTACATACTGATTATAAACAGGAGTAGAGCAGACTAAATAATTCTAAAGCAAGGTTGCTTGATGAGCCTTGAGTGCCAGTTAATATCATAGTTAGTAATTATCAAGTGTTAATTCTATAGCAAGTTACAGAAACCAAATTTGAAGCCTAACAGGATAAGATTTAGTGTTCATAAAGATTATGATTTTGTTTGAGTAAATTAATTATTGTTTCTCTGGGTTACGTCAGTTATAGACAAGCATAATTGCTCATAAGCACAGTTTAATACTGAACAATATTATAACTATTGATCTGTATTATTGATTTATATTATATGATTGACTTATATTGTGATATGAATATGCAAATTTATTATCCTTTATGGTTATATTTTTCTGTAATGATGGTTGAACAGATACAGGTATTGAGCAATGAGCTTAGAGTGCTGTTTATGATAAGTTAGTAATTCTTCTATCATTACAATGTAATACATTTTTTAAAAAAAAGTATGAAAACAACTGAACAGTTTATAGACAGGAATGGGACTTGGATTTAAGAAGAGCCTTCAGCACATCCTAGGAATAGAGGTACATGGAAGTGGCAGCCTAAGATTCAGCGTGTTCAAGGGTTTTATTTTCCCACATTTTCAGAACAGTCCAAAAATAAAGATAGACAAGATGTCCTCATTCCTTTGTGGTGGTCAGCAATGTCCTCATTTGGGAAATTTACCATTGACACACATGTGGCCGTGCACAGAAAAGGTACATATCTGATTACATTTTCTCTTCTTTATGGAGCTCTTTGTCTGATATTCAGAATATGAACAGCCATTTTTTTTAGTCTGGGATTGGTCCATATTAACATAATGGAATGTGCAGAGGGATAAGTAATTCCCAACATGCTAATAAATAGATTTTCAGGGCTTCCAGGCTTGCTAACACAACTTGCAAAAACTATTCCACTACTGAAATATAGCAGGTAGAAGAAGACATAAAACAACATAGGTGTTATGACATTGATATGGACCTGAGTCCTGAGGTCTTTATCACCAACACCACTCTTCTTCAGATTTCTTATGTGCTTCCACAGTGAGAAGAGCAAAAGAGAGGATGCAATTATACCTATGCTGAAATTTATGGAAACGTAAATAACCTGCAGAGGAAGAATAATAAAGTATCTGTTGTTACAAAACTCACTTCGGTTGGCACTCCCTGGCAGAGTTCCTGTTAGATTGTTCTGCTTTTTGTCTACAAGATATTCAATCGCTGAAGGAAGAGAGAAGATAATGGACATTATTATGGAAATTCCAAGCAGTCTGGGTGCAAGCATGTCGATTCTTGGCTTCAGCCAGAGAAAGAGACAGTTAGCAAAGCTAGTGATCTTCACACAGTAGAAAACACTCAGCCATGTGGCAGACCAGAGGCTGGCTATGTTGAAAAAGTTCCAGCTTACATAAAAAACTGCCATTTTTGAAGAATCCATCTGTGAGGAGATGAGATACAGAAAATACACTGAAGACTGCAGCTGTGTCACAAATCTGGAGGTGCTCAAACAAGTCAAGAGGAAATCACAAGGCAAAATCTTTCTATTTTGAAGCCACTGGTGCCCAAGCACAACTGTGATGAATCCATTTCCTAAAAGGCAAACCATGGAGACAAGAATTAGAAAGATCCAGATAAATATACCAGGTAGGAGAGCTGAGTTGCTATCCATTATTGTCACTTTCTGGAAAATTAAAGAATTTAGAGGATGTATCTTTATGTAATTTGCCTGGTTTCTCTCTGGTGTCTGGCAGGGAAAACTCTGCTATTGGCCTTTTAAAACCATCAGATCAAACTATGGAAAGCAATGCAAATCATAGGAGGATTCTGCTATTAGCAACACAATCAAGTATCTTTGGAGCTTCAGGAGAAAAGATATTTTATACCCTTTTGTTTTACCAGCTTTTCAGTTCTGGGAGTTTATCTGATAGTTCTCTTAAATCACTTCCATACTTGTGTGGAACTTTCTCTTCTCCACCCTTCCCCAGAGATTACTGTCAGCAGTGGGAGGAACTGACAGAGTAATCTTGTTTCCTGATGCTGAAGAGGATATTGAAGCAATTTGAAAATTACCTCTTAAGTTTTTAAGCCCAGGAACTTTATGTGAGCCTCTTTTGCACTTGATTCTGTTTAATGGCTCTCTCTTGTTCACAGTCATAGTATTTAAGACTTAGGATGAAATGGGAATTATTGTCTATCTACTTCCTTCTTCCCCACCTCACCTCATCTAAGCAGGTAAACAACTGCTAATGATAAACTGTCTTGAAATATTTTGAGATCACTTCCTCATTCATAACTTGGAGATTTACCTAGGAAATTGTTGGTCTGGATCGTTTTGTTTATAATTTAAATGAAATCAGTGCTTGATTGGTAGCATTTAAATCCTTGGAATTTGTTTCACACTAAGTTTAAAATGCAGAAATGTCCCCCAAAAGTCCACAATTTGCCCATTGGTCCACAACTTGAGAAGAATGTTCAGGTTATCAGCATAATTTAATTGTTGTGTCTGCATAAGATTGGTTCATGATACTGGTTTAAACTGGTGTTCCAGGGCAAAATTACAGAGACCTTAAGTAATTGCTTGTGAGTCTCCTGAAATAGTTGGTAGACCAGGTATTTGTTTTTCTTCCATTATTTAGCACACCAGGGAACTGTACCTACAAGTACTCTGTATTAATTATTAATTTTGACCTGCAACGAACTCCATTACTTTATTCTGTATGTTATTATAGTAAATGTTATAGTTTATTTTTATAAATACTGACTCAGCTGAGTGGTATACAGTATTTAAAGTAACACAGAAAATACACTACCATAGAACTATTAAAGATTTCTATATAAAGGTGGCATTATAAGAGGGAAGACAGAGATGTGTGGAAAAGGCAGAGAGGCATAACAGATTGGGGAACTGTCATACAAATCTGAGAGAGAAAGCAGTAAAGGCCTGCCACACCAAGCTTCTTTATTTCCCTGACACATAAGAAACACCCCCACCTTCAGTTCTCTGATGGGTACAACTAACTTCAGCACTACTATTTTTGCAATACCTTTGTGAGTGAAACTTCTCATTTTGAAAAAAAAAAAGGAAATAACAGCTCAGTGTAATAGAACTGAGAAAAAAATGTACTGGCAACTTTAGAAATCTTTCCCTTTTAAATAGCATTGTGAAATTAAGCCAGAATCAAACGTTTTCTCATTTGAATGTTTAAGAAACTTTGGCCATTTCTACACGGGGCGAGAGAATCACCCCGTGATGCTACTCACCAGACTTTTGGGCTCCCTGGTCCGGTCCACGCTGCTCTGGAGCAGTGCGTGGCTGCCACTCCACACTGGTCCGGGGATGAAAATGGCAGCTTCCTGTTGGTTGAGGGTCTCGACCAATCGCTGAAGCTCACCAGCCTAAAGCCCACCCCCGGCAGATCGCAGGCTTGCACCAATGCGAGCCTGCAAATCTTCATAAGAGAGCAGGCTTGCAGTGGCGCACTCAGTGCTTTTGAAAGACCTGTTTTTAGTGGTCTTTCAAAGCACGCTGGACAACCACTTGGGGTCGTTCCAGAGCTGGTTGGGCTGTGGACCTATGTTAAGTACGTCCCACCCAGTCTGGTCCCAGGTGCAGACATCCTCCCTGGAGGACGCTCTGTCCCATTTTAAAAACCCCGTGTGGAAATGGTCTTTGTGTGAAAAAGAAATGACTCAGAAATTAACAATGGATCAGGAGCAAAGTTTGGATACAGTGACTTTACTTGATCTTAAAGAAAGTGAAAGATGTCTTAGAATTAGAAGAATACCAGAGTTGCAAAATTAAAATATTTAGGTAACAGTGACTGATTTTTTTGGAAATGCAGAGGAAAGATTTCTGTTGGGAACTGGATAAAGTGTACAGACTGAATTCTTGGGTTGCTAGACAGACACATACCAAGACACTTGATTGTCTATTTTGTAAGAAGGCAAATAAAAGACCAAGTTCTTCAAATACATTATTTAAACAATATGAAGATTGATAGCAAAGATGTCATAATTTTTATAGATATTCCTGTTTGAATTCTGAGAATGAAGGAATATCCTTTCTTGACTAACAAGCTGAAGCAACAAGGGCTCCCTTTGAGATCGGTGAATTGGGGGGGGGGTTGCTGTGGTATAAAAAGAGAAGATTTAATCCCAAACGCAACTGCAAAGGCAAAAGATTTCCTGCAGAAATATGGAAAAGACTTTGAAGGAGATGTCCCAAGAGAGAGAAGGAGAGGGTCCAAGAGAGAGGGAGTTAAAAAAAGTTACAGATCAAAATTCCAAAGGAGAACATAGCGGAGAAGAAAGAAGGAAACATCCTCAGGCTCTGGTGAAAGCAGATATGGACTTTAATGAGGAGATATAAAAATGGCTTTAAAATTTATGTCATAGAATATAAAAGGGGCCAACTGACCATATAAAAGAAGAAAGATTTTTCTTTACCTGGAAAGAAAAAAATTAGATTTGATTTGCACACAAGAAATGCTTATCCAGAAAAAAGATAAATATTTGTTAAATCCCAAATTGAAGAAATAATTTATTTCATCTTTTGACAAGAAGAAAAGAGAAGTGGTGATTTATGTAGATTCGAAACGGTGTTCAGAGAAAATATTTGAATATTCAAATAGTCATTTTATAGAAGTGGAAATACAAATTAAATGACAAAAAAAATCAGGAGTTGACATTTATGGCCCTGCTAAGAATAAAGCTCTCTCATTTGGAAAACTGCTTGAAAAAGAAAACTCAGTTTTCCAATGAGAATTTTTGGGGGAGGGATTGGAATGGCAGAATAAACCACCGAAGTGAGAGATTGTTGGAAAATGAAAGAAGACATCTCCAGGGGAAATTACCAAAAGCCTTTTTTGAGCTAATGGATAATTTGGAACTATTGGATCTTGGAGGTTAAAATATGGAAATACACTAAGAATATGCTTTCTTTCAGAAAGCCGTAGATCCTTTACTAGAATTGATATATGGAGATTTTACCAAAAACACTTTCAGATCAAAATTTAGTACTTTTAATTTTTAAGAAGAGACATAGCCAATTTAATTGGGGATTAAATGATTATTAAAAAATGAGGAAGGACTGAGTAAGGCAAAAAAGATTTAAAAATTCAGGATAATTTGAATAAAGGTATGGATATTAGAGTGATTTGGTACACAGATAAAGCAGTTGTTACCCTGTAGGTTGGAAATCCTGGGAGGGTCACCCAAATAACCAAACAACAACACAAGATGGGGAAATTAAGCTCAAGCACTCTCTTAAGCTAACGAGAGGCAGGGTAACTTCAGCTAGGATCTTTTACCCTATGTCTACGGCTTCAGGTCAGAGAGCATAGCCAGACAAGTTTTCAAAGTAGCAAAAATAACATTTATTGAACACAAATAACATAAAAGACACCACATGCACACAGCTAACTAGGAATAGAAATGGAGAGCTTTGGGAAATGGGTAATACGACACCTGGTCTCGTAGTCCTGGAGAGAAGATGAGGTTGAGGGGAAGAAAGCTCAGCGTGGCTCGCTGAGGAGTCAACTTCACTGGACAGAGCGGCAGCAAGGCTGGATGGAAGTCCAAAGTAGTCCAAGGTAGTCCCAAAAGTGGGGACTTTTTATAGGGTGGATTTTACCTACAGGCTATGTTATGCTCAATGAGAACAAAGGAATTTTGGAGCTGGACAAAGGAGTTGGAAAAGGTCAGGTTTTCCATGATGGGCTTAGCGCTCGATGACAATATTATGGCCAGGACGCTGATGGCCCAACATAAAGGAATGGCTCAGCTCTTGGCTGTGCAGCTTTGTGAAGGTACACACCGAGCAAAGCCGGTTTGCAGGGAGGTTTTTCAATAAAGCATTGGAGAGGCTTAAGTTGCCTGGCTGAATGAAGTTTTGGAATGTACAGCCATTAACGGCTGCACCCAATACGTGCTTGTCCAGTGGACCTCTGCAAACACGTGGAGTAGGGTGGCAGAGAAAGGTCAAGTAAAGGCCAAATTATTTGATATCAAAAGGATATCTAGTGCTCTCACCAGACATATCATAACCGTGATAACACAGTTACAAGAGGATATATTTATACAACAGAATATTGAATTAAAAAGGCAAAGACATCAGAAGAATCAAAATATTTTGGATGAAATAAAGAAGTAAGAAGAAGAATTGAAGACAAACCCATCAAAATCATTACTTTTAAAAGGAAATAAAAATCACATCTCTGTGAACAAAGTTTATGAAATAGAAAGATGGGATATGTCAATCAAAAATATTTTCAAACTGTAAATAAATCAAGAACATTGCTTACTTATAAGTTAGGGAAATATAGAAGGAAGACAATCTTAAAAATTCAAGATGGCAAGAAAATGTCATGAGATAATGTCATTTTTTAAAAAAAGATTCTCTACACTTAATAAAGATCAATATATTTCCTTGGAAAAGATTGAAAAAAATCTGGGTTTACAGATTGACAATCAGAAATGTATTATAAAAGCTTAGATGAACACTTGTACCTGTGATTTGAGCAATTGATGAATACAGCTATAACTACAGGGATAATTCCAGATAGTTGGTATAATGCAAAAATAATTGTAATACCAAAAGAAGAATGGGATGTGACAGACCCTGAGAATCACAGGGCCATCTCTTTTTTGATCAACAATAACAGGAACTTTACACTAATTTTAGCAGAAAGGATGAAGAAGATTCTTGAAAAAGTAATATATGAAGATAAATGTGCATTTTTACCAAAAAGACTGATGTAGAATAATACAAGATGTGTGATAGATATATTAGAATATTTAGAGACTCACAATGAAAGCAAGTAGTTTTACTATTTCTGGGTGCAGAAAATGCTCTTGACAATATTGTTGCCATCGAAAACATGTGCGATGTTAAATGGTCCTTAACTGCCTTTTCATTAGTATGATAGTACTCATTAACATGAATATTGTTCTATTGCTTCTGAGTAACTTCTGGTTTATTAGCTTCTGTAAACTTGTTGCGGAAGCAGCTGTTAGATTGAAGACATCTGTTATATCAATAATGGCATTGCTTATTGTTTATCTTGTTTATGGACGTTATGATGGACATCATGATTATGATAGTTACATCTAGCTCTAATCATAAAGTTACTGGACAGTAGTGATAGATAAGTAAGAACACTGAGTCACTTATGCATGGAAATTTAACTTTGCTGATGTGTGCTTTATTTTGCTGTTACAATGGTATAAATATTTGAAACCTAAGAAAGAAAGTTGTCCTTCTGGATCACTACTGCTAGTAGGTTGGACTCAGCATAGTTCTGCTTATGAGTGGTATCCTAATGTTACCTCACCTACATGCTATGTCCTGAGGATCATAATTATTTTATATCAAACATAGTGAGCCATAGAGATCTACTGGAAGGACATGTAGGCAGTAGAGCTATGGACAGATCAAAAAGTAGCACTGTTTTCTGTCACATATCCTAGGTGAATCTTGAAATGGTTCTCACATTCCATTGGAATGGATTGTCAGCAAGAATAACACCAATGGGAGGCAAAAGGTCTCTGGGAACAAACAAACAGTGCAAACAGCCTGGAAAGTGACACCTTGGAGGCAAGCATTCCTGGACAAGATAACCACCTTGCAGGGAACTACAAGGATCTCTGGCTGTATTTTCTTTGAAATAAAAAGCTGTGATCCATCTTCATAAAAATGCAGCCATCTGATCCCCAGGACATTCTTTTTTTAGCTCTGTTCCCCACTGTAACTAGGACTCCTTTTTCTCCTCCATTTGGAGGAGTTCTCCCAGACTTGCAAGCAGTTCCTTTGCCAGTGGAAAGCTCCCCTCAGCCCCTCCCTTAGGCTGAGGTGGGCTTTTCACTTGTTTTTCCCAGCCGAAGACTTCTGGATTGGGACAGTATTACCCCAAAAACCTTGTTGCCTCCTTGGTAAACCCTGTCCTGGGATCTACAACTTTGATATAAAATTAATCTAATCCATCAGAGAGGTCACCCGGATGAGCATGTAGACAACAACAGTTGTACGATCAAAAGAACTAGGTCAGGCCAATAAACTCCCAAGTCACGTAGCCACAGGAGTCCTCAAGCTGTATCAACCCACGGTGGACAAAAGATCCTCAGCCTTTAAGAAGCCAACTTGAAGGGATCAAGAGTTGGGCACTGGAAGTAATAAAATCTTATCAGGCAAAATCCATCTACATAAATTCACACTGCAACCCAAAGCGGCGGAAGATCCTGGTACTTGGGTAACACCTTGTGAACATGAACATGAGTCAGCAGTGTGATGCAGCAGCCAAGAAAGCCAATGCAATTCTCAGCTGCGTCAATAGGAGTATGGTGTCTAGGTTGAGGGAGGCACTGGTACCACTCTACTCTGCTTTGGTTAGACCCCATCTTGAATACTGTGTCCAGTTCTGGGCACCCCAATTCAAGAAGGATATTGACAAGCTGGAGCAAGTCCAGAGGAGGGCGACCAAAATGGTGAGAGGCCTGGAAGCCATGCCCTATGAGGATAGACTTAGAGAGCTGAGTATGTTTAGTCTGCAGAGGAGAAGGTTAAGAGGGGACATGATAGCCATGTTTAAATATTTGAAGGGATGTCACGTAGAGGAAGGAGAGGGCTTGTTTTCTGCTGCTCCAGAGACCAGGACAAGGAGCAATGGATTCAAGCTGCAGGAAAGGAGATTCCACCTGAACCTCAGGAAGAACTTCCTGACAGTCAGGGCTGTCCGGCAGTGGAATATGCTGCCTCGGAGTGTAGTGGAGTCTCCTTCCTTGGAGGTTTTTAAGCAGAGGCTTGATGGCCATCTGTCGGGAGTGCTTTGAGGGTGTTCCTGCATGGCAGGGGGTTAGACTGGCTGGCCCGTGTGGTCTCTTCCAACTCTCCTCATTTCTATGATTCTATGATTCTTGTTATCTTCCAATATCAAAGAAGGTGCCTGTGTGAAGTTGTTTTCCATTGCTGTCCCCTTTGTTCTCTCTGGGAGAAGATTTGCCCTCAAGGTAAATTTTTCCTACAAATAGTCCCTGTTTTTGACTAGTTCTTGGGATGCCTCCCCGTCATACCAACTGGCCAGTCCTCCCTCCCTATAGCCACGTGATCCCCTCAGTGTCTCTTTGCTGAGTTCCTTTGCTTTCACTGCTTTCTAGACCAAGGACTTCAGGAAAAAGTGCAGTATCACCCAAACTACGAATCCTTCAACAATCCCTCTATATTATTTCCACTCTTTAACTCTCTTTAGCCTTGGATGCGTGTGTGAGTGTTTGCATTGATGAGAGCTATTACTGTTTAATAAAGTCATTCATTGGACCTTTTTGTGTGATTTCTGACTGGGCCTGACCCCGTAAAAACTGGGTAAAAGATCTCACTAGGCTACCCTGCCTCTCGCATTGCTATTGCTTGTGCTCCGTTGAGCTTACTTTCCCCACCTTTTGGAGCATATTGAGGTGTCCCTCTGGGACCCCCAGATTTTCAGGTTAATAACCTCATGTCTCTCTCTCTCTCTCACTCTCTTTTAATTTTCACTTCTTTCTAGATTTCTATAGTCTTGTATGTTTGTGGGACTGAGTGCAGCTGAGTGATTGTACGGATTTTAACATCTATTTCAATAAAATACTTAAATTTGAACAGTTAGCCTGCTTCTTTGTGATCCAGCTTCATAAAGCTGGGCTCAAGATCCCTAATTACACTGCCCTCTTTGCATTGCTATAGCAGTGTTCATAGCTAATTTTACCCACAAGTGATCATTTTGACAGGCACTGGGAATCCCCTTAACGGACCCTCCGCAAGCAGGGTAACACTCTGGCCAAAGAAAACTATTGTTGCATTTTATTTTATTTTATTTTTATTTTTTAATTTTTTTCCTGTTTTTAATACTTTGTATTCTGTGTTTATGCCTCACTTCCTACCAGGTTTCAGGAATCGTGCCAGCTCCTTGTCCAGCTTGTAGGATATGGTGAGTCGAAGGTTTCACACCCACTCACAATATGTCGTGGTCATTTATGATTGAAATTTTTAAAAAGATGAACTTTGGCCAAAATCTTATTACATGTATTAAAATAATAGGTTCATTGCAGAAAGCAGAGGTTTTGATTAATGGTGAGACAATGAAATTCTATGATATACAAATGTTACTTCCGCTATGGCACTGTGGGTGAAGACCCCAGATATCATTTTGATATCAAGCAATTTGGCCTTAGCTGGGCTTTTTCCAACCACCCCACTCCACGTTTTTGCGAGGTTCTCCGGACAAGCACGGACAGAGTGCGGCCGCTAATGGTTTCACATTCCAGACCCTATTGAGGCCAGCAACTCAAGCCTTGCTCATAGCTTCAGGGAACTTCCATCTGCAAACTTTACAACAGCGGCATGGCTCTCAGCCAAGCCATTCCTTTATGTTGGGCCATCAACATACCGGCCACACTATTGTCATCAAGAGCAAATCCAATCATGCAAACTTGACCTTTTCCAAATCCTTTGTCCAGCGCTAAAACTCCTTTTGTTCTCACCTGGCTTGCCATAGCCGGTAGGCACAAACTCCCCTATAAAACCCCGCATTTCCAAATGGTCTTCGGACTACTTTGGACTTCCATCCCGCCTTGCTGCCGGTTGTCTAAGGAAACTCCCTCAGCGAGGCCCGCTGAGCTTTCTTCCCCAGAACCCCACTTCTCTCCAGGACTACGAGACCAGGTGTCGTATTGCCTACACTTTGCAAATCCCTGTTCTATTTCTCAGCTAGTTAGTTTATGTCTTGTCTTGCGTGTTTCTTGTCTTTAATAAAATATTGTTTGTTACTTTGGAAACCTTGTCTAGCCGCTCTCTGACCCGCCGCTGTATACATTGGGTTAAAGATCCTTGCTAAAGTTACTCTGCCTCTTGTTTAGCCAAGAGAGCGCTCCAGCTAAATTCCCCCAACTTGTACTTTTAATTGGCAATTTGGGTGCCACTCCTGGGACCCCCCAACATACAGGATAACACAAAGAGGGATCAGCCAGGGTTGTCCTTTGTCACCATTACTTTGTTACACTGATTTTAATAGAGCTGCAAAGAAAGAAGATAAGAATTAAAGTTATAATAACAAAGAAGCAAATGTTACACTAAAGGCCTTTGCAGAAGACTTAAGATTTTTTTTTTTTACAGGGTCCTTTAGAGTGTGTGGCAACATTACTCAAGATATTAAATGATTATGTGAATTTGGTTGGATTTAAAGTTAATAAAGACAAGTTAGTCATGTTGACAGAAATATGACAAAAGAAGAACAAAGTCTTTTAATGAATAAAACTGGATTTATATTTACTATGAAAGTGAATGCTCAAGGATCATTTCCAAAAACAAAATTCAAAATTATTCCAGAATAATTATGTTAAAACATGGAATGACAGGGAAAAGATCATTCAGTGCCTTGGTCTGGGGGGAAAATGTCACCACTATATCTGCCATAATATTTTTTTTAAAGTATTGACATTGGAATTAAGATTATGAACATTCTCTAAGCTAATCGTATATAAATTGGTGACAGGGCGTGCTGCTGAATTACCCATGGTTACTTCTTTAGTTTGTAAATAAAATTGTGATTGGAACCTGAAATAGTTTTTCTTCAAAACAATACAGAGAATGTCTAACAAAAAATGAGTAGGATAAGAAGTAATTGAATGTGTATGCAAAAGATGATTTGTCTAATCTCCGAATGTGAGACAGATGTATATAAAGAATCTAAAGTAAACTGTCATATGGTATCATCCTCAAACCTTGAATATCTCTAATAAAGTGGCCTGTATCCTTATTATAAGAGGAGGGCACAAGTGGCAAGAGGTGTAAGAAAAGAATCCAAGTATGATGCTAATGGTTCCAAAAGAGAGCCTGATCCTGACACAATGGGTCTAGCTGGAGATGGAAAACCAGGTTGATGAATTTTCAGTAAAATGTAGAATATGTCATTATTGATATAACAGATATCTGGAGGACATCCCCCAGGGTTGTATTGTTAGTCAGAGGATATGCATAACAGTGCCTTAAGTACATTAGCAGCCCATTGTGTTGTTCCCTGTAGAGGGACCCCCAGGGTCTGGGTGGTGTTCATTGGCATGTTTTTGAGTCTTGATTTTAGTGTTCTTCAGTATCGGTAGGCAAATTTTGTTTACTTTCCAAGTTTCTTCTTTCCTGTTCAAATTGTCCATGTGTTTATGGATTTCAAAGACCTCTCTGTGCAATCTGACATAGTAGTTGTCAGAATGATCCAGAATTTCTGTGCTTTCGAAAAGCATTGTATGTCCAGCTTGGTTTATAACTACTGATTTTTCTGGCTAGATCAGTCTGCATTGTCTTTCGTGTTCTTTGATTTGTGTTTGGACGCTGCATTTTGTAGTCCCTATGTAGACCTGCCCACAGCTGCAAGGTATGCGATAATGGCTTTCTTCCTACTGTTTGTGATTTTCACCTGTTAATGAATTGCTTTGAATTGTTTGACTATAAATTGTGAGAAGGGCAAAACCTTTCATTATGTTCCTTTCCATCATACAATGGGTTCATTGGATGAAATTGACTCTAGTAAGTTTGGTATTTTCTTCACTTTCTGTGAGCATAATTAAGAAATGATAAAGATTCAATTATCTGTCTTGGTATTTATTTTTCATTATATAGGAGTTAAGATTGCTGATCTCCAAGTTAGAACTACTAAATCAAGTTTTAATAATTAATACATAAAGAACTGACTGAGGAAGACTGTGTCAAAACAACTTCAGATTTTCCAGAGTGGTTATATCATTATTAGCTACTTAGTATTATTGGACTTACTTTACTTCTTTGTATTTGGACTTGTTCAATTGGACTTGGCATAAATTGTTCTTAAATTCTCCTTATTGGGAGAGTTGTATACACTTCTATACATTGTTATATTTTTTCATTCATTTTCATTTATTTCTACTTTGTTTTTCATGCCACAAATATGTATTGACAGTTAAAGTTATATATTATTTATATGATCGTATGTTGTATTTATTATATATGTATTCATTACATACATTTTCTCTGTATTAGTTACTTTTTATAACTTATATTCCTCAGTTCCTTATAACTTTATAACTTGTATTCCTCAGTTTCAGGCTCAGCCCTTTGATAGCAAATTTTTACATGGAGCACTTTGAAAAGCAAGCCTTGGAAACCACACCAAAAAAGCCCACTACATGGTTCCATTATGTGGATGACACTTTCACCTTTTAGAGCCACAGAGAAGATGAACTGACCATGTTTCTAGACCATCTGAACAACATTCACCCAAACATCCAATTTACCATAGAAAAAGAAAATGAAGGAAGACTATCATTTCTGGATGCTCTAGTTATCCGCAAACCTAACCAACAGTTGGGCCACACAGTTTACAGAAAACCTACACACACTGACAGATATCTACACAAAAACCCCAACCATCATCCAGGACAAAAAAAGAGCACAATAAAAACTCTGGTAGACTGTGCAAAAAGAATCTGTGAACCCCACCTCCTCAAAGATGAACTGAATAATCTAAACTGGGCTCTACAGGCCAATGGTTACTCTGGTTCAGACCTGGAAAAAGCCACAGAAGTGAAGATAAGCAGTCAACCAAAGGGAATGTGTTTTTACCATACACCAAAGGGGTCACTGACTGCATAGGGAAATTGATGAAGAAACATCACCTCCAAACAATCTACAGACCAACCAAGAAAATTCAACGAATGCTACGTTCAGCAAAGGACAAGAGGGATCCTCTAACTTCTGCTGGAGTTTATTGCATACCTTGCAGTTGTGAGTAGGTCTACATAGGGACTATAAAATGCAGCATCCAAACACAAATTAAAGAACATGAAAGACACTACAGACTGATCCAGCCAGAAAAATCAGCAGTAGCAGAACATGTTATAAACCAACCTGGACACAGAATGCTTTTTGAAAGCACAGAAATTCTGAACTGTTCTGACAACTACTATGTCAGACTACACAGAGAGGCCATTGAAATCCATAAACATATAGACAATTTCAAAAGGAAAGAAGAAACTAAGAATGTAAACAAAATTTGCCTACCAGTACTGAAGAACACTAAAATCAAGACTCAAAATATGCCAATGAACACCACCCAGACTCTGGAGGTCTCTCTACAAGAAACAATACAATAGATGGCTAATGTACTTAACGCACTGTTATGTATATCCTCTGACTAACAATACAACCCTGGGGGATATTCCATTTAACAATAGGCCATCACACAGGCCAACTGTAACATATGCAAATTCCTCCCACCCGGGGATTATACAAGTATATATACTTTGTCTCACTTCCATGCCACCAGATCCTCTGAAGATGCTGGCCACAGATGCAGGCGAAATGTCAGGAGAAAATACTAATAGAACATGGCCTCAGAGCCTGGTAAACCCACAACAACTTATGGATTCTGGCTGTAAAAGCCTTCGACTTTACAAATCTTCTTACTGTTTGTCTTCCCACAATAAACCTTAAAAACAATATTACCCTCTCCCATTGCTCTTTGTATTCTACAAGAGAGTGATTTCTTAACAGTGTCATCAGTTTATCCATCTTGGACACATTCAGCAGCTTCAATATCCAATCTTCTTGTGATGGAGGTGTGGGGTCTTTCCACTTCTGTGCATACGGTATTCTTATTGCAACTGGCATATACTGTAAGACTCTAATACAGTCCTTGTTTATCTGGTCATTTATCAGGCCCAGTTGATGTCAGGTAAATGTTTATTTTCAACATATTGTCTATCATCTGATGTATCTGATGCTTTTTCAAAAGTCCACCACATATGAAAAAAAGTCCCTTTAACTTTTGGTTGTATTCCCAACATCTATTTGAAGAGTCTTTATAAATTTTAAAAAGTTCTTCTGGTATTGAGTACTATCTTTACATCATATAAAATTTTTCTTTTGAATCACAAATTAAGGTAAACTTCTTGGGTTACCAATATTGTGAGTCCATTTAATCATACATTCTTTTACCTTTTCTTCTTCCAATTCAAATTTCAACAATATCTTATACATTTTTTGCTATCAAATGTTCATAATCTTTATACAATTGATTTTCAAAATCCATTTTTCAATTATTTATCTATTTTAAATCTTTCTGAAAGCTGTCTAGAAGCAAACCAACTTATATTAAAACCCATTGCACTCAGCTGCTCATTTGCCTTCAACTGCACTTGGTCACCTTAATGAAATCACTAAATTGTTATCCATTTTTCCTTAATCATTATTTCCCTTGAGAAAAGAGTTTCATGGAGTGAAATCCACACAGGCACTTTAGGACGCAATCAGTTTTTCATACTTCATCCAAATTTATATTTGCCTTAATTTTATTGTAGCTTTAAAAAGTGTACCAGCCGAATAGCAAATCAAAAACTTCTAAGGTTAAACATCTTTCTGTTTTGAGCATCACCCAATGCTTCAACTGTACTAAAGAAGATATATATAAATATATCATTAAGTCTGGATGTACCAAACCACTTTCATCCTGAAGAACCTTCATTTTCATTCCAAGTTTTTTCCTTGCCATAGAAACTTCAAGATATCTCCTTGCTGTTGTAGCAAAGGTAAGTCACTGTCTTCCTCTTGTCTGCTAGTTCTATTGAGAACTGCCCAAATCAATATAAAAAGCAAGAGGGACAATGGATACCCCTGTCTAATCACAAAAGTCAGTTTTTTCCCCATTAACTAAAACCTGTACTTTCTGTTTTGAGTAGATGGCAGTAATCCACTTTTGACTGAAGTTCTTCTTTTTTTTAATGAAGTTTCACCATAAAAGTCCAAGAGACATTATCAAAAGTCTTTTCAGTATCCAAAATAGATTATAGCCACTTGCTTTTCATTACAAGACTCTCTCAACTGTCTTTTCAGTAAGACTCCACGTTGGTCTTCATTTATCACTATTTTAAAAATTCTTTTTAATCTTTCAGCTAATATCCAAGTAAAAATTTTATAATCTTTATTCAAGAGAGATATTGGCCTATAATTCTTAGGACTGATTGCATTTCTGCCCTCTTTACGAATCAAAATTGCATGCTTAGCACCAAGTGGCACATAAATAGATAACACAACACCAGAATTGGAAGAACAAAGCCCACTTTATTGGCTAAAGTTGATGGAAGTTTGGCATATGAGTGAGACTGGAGCTGGGATTGATCAACATGCCTGTTGACTGGTGAATCCATCATTCCAGCCCACTGACGGAATCACTGGGATAACAGGAATGACTAACCTGAAGTGAAAATTCCTTGATGGACTCCCTGCCACCAGAGCGTGAAGGAGAGTCATGTCCCCACTAGGGCATGCATGATCACTTCTGCCCTGCCCCCTGGATCTCCACAAGGGGACCTCCTACCACACCAATGCTGAGGGACCCTGATAGCCACCAACCTGGATCCTGGACCCATGCTATCACCTCTACAAGTTGTGACAGGTTAACTGCAATTACCAGAGTATAGATAATATCCCCATGCAATAAACCAGCGCTCAACTGAGTGACCACACCCACCAGCACAGCACAGAACCCAGTGCCAGCAGACCAAAAAAAATGAGGGAGGGAGGGAGGGCGATGTCCAACACCAAACTGGCTGGGAGCTGGGAACTAGGGAAAATTTTTACTTCAGCACCCAACCAGAGTGAAAACTGCCTAGGCAGGCAGCTCTTGCCAGGTCTCACTTCTGCCAGCCAATGAATTCAAACCACAAGTTTGAACTGATTGATTGCTGCTATTCATCTTCCTAAGAGGTTGTGTGGGTGTGCAGAGCCTCTTGGGAAGAAGAAACATGTTACTGGCATGGCCAGCACACTGCCAAAGCACTGACTTCCCCAAGACACAACATATCTACCAGAGAAGTGTGGCAGCTACTTTACATTTGCACTGGGCCACCTCTCAGGAACCTTACTAGAGTAAATTATAGAGTCCATTAAATACTGCATTGGCAAAAATAATTGATCTTCTAGTGTCTTATAATAACAGGTGGATAATCCATCTGGTCCCTGAGCTTTCCCAATTTTTATATTCATAAATACTTCCACAGCCTTTGCAATTTTTATTCTGCATTCAAACTATGCTGTTGTTCTTCTAGAAATTACCAGCAAATTTGGGAAATCCAAGTAAGACTGTGCTGTCTCAGGAAACACTCTTTGCTCCTTATAAAGTAACAGAAAAAAATAATCTAAAATGTTTATGTAAATATTTCGTCCTCCTCTCTCTTGTATACCATGCACATCAAAGCCTGTTTCTCAAATATAGAAATTTAATTCTTAACAATGTTGAACTTGCTTGATTCTTTTGTAGTTAATCTTTTTTCTTAATTTCATTCAAAATCTCCTCTCGTTGTCTTTGTCTCATTTTTTCAATTCTATATTTTGTTGAATAAAAAACTCTCATCACAGCCTCACAGACAAACTATGCTGTCGTTCTTCCAAAATTTTTGGCAATTTTGGGAATCCAAATAAGATTGTACTCTCTTAGGCAACACTCTTTGCATCTTATAAAGTAGTGGAAAAAAATAATAATTGCCATCTTCTTATCATCTGAAGTTAAATATTTTCCATCTTTAATCTACAAAATCATCTCCTGTCCTTCCTCTTTTTAAGTATGTAGGCCAACCATCTCCCTGGACAAATGTCCTCAAGCTATGGAAAGCAGTGCAAATCTTAGCAGGATTTTGCTATTAATGGCTCGATCAAGTGTCATTGGGGCTGCAGTGAAAAGATATTTTACACCCCTCTGTGTCACCAGATTTTCAGGATTGGGAGTTTATTGGGTAGTTCTGTTTCTCCTTTAAATCATCTTCTGACTTATGTGGCACTTCCTTTTCCTTCCCCCAATCCCTCAGAGGTTTTTCCCAGTACTTGGAAGAATTGTTAAAAGAATCTTTTTTTTTTAAGGATATTTTATTACAGCATAATATGAACAGAATAGTTCCAATAATCTCATATATAAAATTTACATAAAATAATTAAAACGATAAAAAATATACAAGAAGAAAAATAAATTCAATTCTACTCATTATAAATGGATATAAAGTCCCTCTCCCTGAATGACACCACCACCATAAGGTATATTAATAAAAATCTAACTTTAGTATGCATGATCTCTATTTATCCTTCACCTAAATAAGCATACTTCCAAAAATCTTCTCTTGATGGGCTTGCATTCAAAGCTTAAAAAAAAAGATACTTCTATTTTCACCTAAACAACAATTTTAATTTTTTTCCCTATACTTGTAACTGCTATCAACAGTAAACTGCTGATATATAAATAATTTCATAGCACATTATAGTGTCATTCAAGCTATTCAATATCACTGAACAAAACATTATAGCAATCTTCAAGTAGTGCAGCAGGCATAAATGATTACTTAACTTTCAATACCACATTTGACAGGCAACATTGTTCTGAACAGAAAAATCTAAATATTTAGCATTAAAGCATTATAAACATATAATGCTAAAAATGTATATTAACCTATGTTCTTTTGCAAATATAATTGTACTGGAGTCCATTCAGCTTCACACTCATCTTTAAGTTGATCTCTCATAATCCAAGTTAGAATGTCACAATTCTTCATATCAATTAGTTTAATAGCCCATTCCTCTATTTCAGGTACATTGTCAGTCTTCCAATACTTTGCATATTGCCAAGGTTATCATATACTATATATATATATATATATATATATATATATATATATATAAAATACGGCAGTAATTCTTTATCAGAATTTGTCCTGTTTCTGGCAATATATTTAATAAGAAAAGTTCAGGTGAGAGTGGAAGACTGATATTTAAGATTCTGGATATTGTTGTATGTACATTTTTCCAATATTTTTTAACACATGGGCAGGCCCACCACATATGAAAGAATTTCTGTCTGAGTTATGACTTTTCCAACATTTATTATCTGATGATTTATACATTTTCTGTAACTTGGAGGGGTTTAAGTGCCACTTATAAAACATTTTCAGATAATCTTCCTTCAAATCTTGAGACTATGTGAATTTTTGAGTCTTTTGCCAGCCCTTATTACAGTCTTCCAATTGAATTTCTCTTCCAATGTTTTGGACCCATTTTATCATCACTTTCTTAATAATTTCTGATTCTAGTTCACGATCCAGGATAAATTTGTAAATCTGTGAGTTTAGATGAATGGGCTTTTCAAACATTGCAATTTCAAACTGGGTTTTTTCCACGAATACTCTGGAATCCTTCTAATTTAAAGTCCATTTTATCTCTCTCTTTCAACTACATATATAGAAACCATTGGTAAGGGAATCTCTCTTGTCCTAATGTCTCTCGTGATTTTAATTTAAAATTTTCATCTTCAGTTAAAATGCCTTTGTTATGAAACCATTTTTCATGTTGGGTTTTCCACCTATCAAAAAAGGCTTCACAGGATGACACCCATTGTGGGATTCTTTTATAGATCTTACTTTTAAATTTTAAGCAAATATTCAATAAAGGTCTTCTTATATAATGATTAAGAAAATCTTTGTAGATCTTGGCCTTCTCATACCAGAGGTAGGCATGCCACCCAACCTTAAATTTGATCCTTCAAACTTCAAATTCTTTTCATTTCCAAAGTGAGCCAATCCGCAATCCACATTATTCCATTTCCATTATAATATATCTTAAGGTTGGGTAGTCCACAGTCTCCTCTGTCTTTTCTATCGGTTAACAGTTTCTATTTTATCCTGGGTTTCTTTCCCATCCAAATAAAATTTGATAAATCTTTCTGCCATTCAGTAAACATCTTGCAAATTGGGATGTTTTGAAAAAAGACAGTTTAATTTGGGAAGTATATTCATTTTAATAGTGGCAATTCTTCCCAATAGTGACAAGTTTAATTTTGACCACTTACGCAAGTCTTTTTTAATCTCAATCCAGGTTTTTTTGTAATTATTTTCAAGAAGTTAATTATTCTGCTTAGTGATTCATATACTCAAATTTTAATTTTCTTATTGCGGTGAAAATCAGAAGATTTAAATAAGTCCTGGATCTCATTGTCTCTCATATTTTTAGTAGATATTTTACTTTTGTCCATATTGATTTTAAGCCCAGCGACCTCTCCAAAGTTATTCAACTTGTACATCAAATTTTAAATACAGTAGAGTCCCGGTTATCCGACCTGTGGTTATCTGACTCTCCGGATTAACCGACGTCGCGGCTGCCTGGGGGCGTGGCTGCAGGCATTTCCAAGCCCCCAGACACGCCCCGACATGCCCCCCAGGCCAACCCCAACACGCCCCCGACATGCCCCGACACGCCCCCAAAATGGTGGCCGCCACGGGGCTCCATGTCATCCGACATTTCAGTTATCCGACCCTGCACCCGCCGGCTTAGGTCGGATAACCAGAACTCTACTGTACTGTGTTTAAGATCTTCTAAGGAGATCACCCGGTCATCCGCAAATACTTTAAGTTTATGTTCGTAACCTTTTATCTTTATTCCTTTTATTGAGGAATCATTCCTAATGTCACAGGCCAGAACTTCTAGAATCAGTATAAATAATAAAGGAGAAATAGGACAACTGCGTCTCATTCCCTTTTCTATTTTGAGGGGTTTAGTCACTTCTCTGTTAATAAGTTGAAAAGTCTGACCTTTGTAAATCTCCTGAATCCAGTTAAGAAAGTTTTGGCCACACTCCATTCTCAACAGTACTTCTGGCATAAAGTCCCAGTGAACATTATCAAATTGTTGAAATAATCTTCTTGTTTCCTGGTGCTGAAGAAGATGCTGAAATCATACCAAAATTGGTTCTTATGTTTCTAAGCCCAGGACCATTCAGGTGATCCTCTTTCACACATGAGCCTCCTTAATAACCTTCTCAACTTCACAATCACAGTCTTTAAAACTTAGGAAGAGCTGCCAATTGTTATTGCCTTTTCCACTTCCTTCTTCCTTACTTCTTTGGTAAGACAGTTGGATAGTCTTGAAATATTTTGAGATCACTTCCCCATTCCTCATTCTAGTCAAGACTTTATGAGAGGCTAAGGAATGATTGTCTGTGGTGCTCTCTCAGGCATGAGGTGTATAGAGGAAAAGCAGCTGGAAAGTCATGTTGATATTCTGTCACAGATGTTTGTCCCAATTTGCCCCACGACCAGGAGAGCACTCCAGATGTCATTCCCCAGCACCCCAATCTGCAGTCTCAGAATTGCTTTGGTCAGAGCACTTCTCAAATTCCCTCTTCTGCACTACCATTAGCAGTAGAGGACCCCTGTCCTGTTTTCACCCTGACAAAACTAGGTTGAAGTATGAGAATCTTAGAGCTAATGATGCTTCAGAGAATGCTTCAGATTTTCTGCCTTTGCTTGCTTACACTTGACAGAGACCTGGTCACCTGACCTGCTTATAAATTTCTGGGTCTTGTTCAGATTATACAAATATAACACTCTGATTCCATGAAAAAATTCCACGGAGTCCTGGGATTTGCAGTTTAGGGAAGGAGGTTGAAGAATTCCCAGCTGAAGAAATCCTCTAGCATCTCTGATTGAACTAAAAACCCTAGGATTTCACAGAAGGCATCCAGGATTTTTAAAGTGGAATCATAGTGCTATTAATCTGCAACATGTGATCTTGTAAGACTAACTTTCGGGGTCCTGAACTCCTCTCTTCCTGCATTTGTGAGACTTGGCATTCATTGAAGTCTCATATTGGATACAACTAGAGCCATTCCCACACTTCCTCCTTCCCTTTCTGGCTGAACAAGCAGCCCCTGACTCCTTGCTATTGATTGCTACTTATTCTGGTTTTTCTGCAAAGTCGTCTTTATTTTTGCCCTTTCTCTCCCTCCCAGTTTCAAACTGAAAATGTACAGAGTACTGCAGATTTGGCACAGAACACCAATATACTTTGTTAGAACCAGTGTGGTGTAGTGATTTGAGTGCTGAACTAGATCCCTGGGAGACCAGAGTTTGAATTACGGATTTAGCCATGTAATCCCACTGAGGAAATCCCACTCTCTCAGCCTCAGAAAGGCAATGAAAATCCTCTTTGAACAGATCTTGCCAAGAAAACCTAATGATGAGGTCACTTAGGGTCCCCATAAGCCGGAAATGACTATGAGACACACTAATGTAGAACATCCACTTTCCCCCACAAGCAGAAAAGTACATTCACTCTTTCTGCTATCTGTTACTGTCACCTTCTGGAGGAGGAAAATCCTTAGAGGATGTATCTGTGTGTGATTTGTCTGGTTTGTCTTTGACATCTGGCAGAGAAAGCCCTGCTATTGGGTCTTTTAAAACTGTCAAATCATACTAAGGAAAGCAATGCAAATCTTAAGAGGATTCTTCTGTTAGTGTTCTAAAAATTCCTGCCAGTCCCCTAAATACTTTTGTATCCCTTTTACAAGCCACACATGGTGGTGTGGGGCCCAGATGGCAGAGGAGCTCTTGCCAGATTGGCACAGAATAGCTTCCTGGGAATGGCCTACACAAAATGTTAAGGTGGCCTAACAATGCCTGCAATTCCCTAAGCAATGTCTTAACACTTTTTAAGAAAAATGGAGAATGTGGTCTCTCAGTGCCTCCAGCTTTTCCTCTGGAAAGTGAGTGGCACTTTCGTTGAGTGAAGTAGAATGCCCAAGTATATCATGGTGGCACTGTCTATCTCTATTTTATCCACCGCTAATGGTACACTGAAATACCTAACAAACTCATTAAAAACTCTTAGCAGCTTAGCACAGGCCTGAGAGCTGGGTAGGCCTATGAATAAATATTTTCTCCAAATATTGAGTCACTAGTATGAAACCCATCTTTAGTTTAATCACCTATTCAAGAAATGAGATTGCATACCCCACAGGCATGGCATTCTCTCTATACCAACTACCACTGAATTTAAAGCCTGAGAGACAGAAATTCTTTAGCTGAACTGGCAACAGGTGAAATGCAGGCTTTATGTCACATTTTGCCATGAGGACCCCAGCATCACACGAATGTACGAGCTTTACTACCCAGTCAAATAATGAATATTTTATAGAACAACACTTAAGCAGGATGGTGGGATTCACCAATGATCCCTTGGAGTAAGAAAGGTGATGAATCAATCTAAATTCCCTTGGAGTTTTCTATGGCACTGCTCACAAAGATGACATTCTACAGTTTGTGATCAGAGGTTTTGAAAATGGACATCCCAACCCAATGGCATATCTAGGCTCAGCAGTGCCTAGGGCAAGCGCGGAAGTTGTGCCCCTGGGTGCTGCTGCCACCATTGCTGCCACCTCTGCACCCGGCCAAGAAGGACCCCTGCAGAGGCAGCAGGGGGACATGCGAGGGCTGGTGGCAGTGGGCATGGGGTGGGGAGACAGTGGCATGAATGAGGGTGCACCCCGAGTATTGGCACCTAGGCTACAAGCCCCAATTGCCCCACCCTAGATCCACCTCTGGTTATAATTTAGATCAAAAACTTTAGTTTTGTTGGTTAAATAAATATGTTGGTTGGGTTGATGGGAGATGGAGTCCTGCAACTTTTGGAAGGTCAAAAATTTACCACTTAAACCACCCACTGTTTAATTGGTAAAGGCCAATAGAAATCTGTAATGGCAAATTTTAATCAATAGCTTGAGGTTAAGAGTTGGACATCTCAAAGAATCATAGAGTTGGAAGAGACCACAGGGGCCATTGAGTCCAATCCCCTGTACCCAGCTTATGTCACCAATGGTGAGTGATTAGGGCAGATGAAATCTAAGACATGTGGTGTGCACCAAACTGGGTTAGGTGAAAATTTGAGAAGTTAGTCAGAAATCAATTACAGTTGAAGTTTCAAGACACAAAAGATAATAATTGTCATTTTAGTTAGAACGTTTTAAAAGTAACTCTTTATTTTTCAGTTTTCTAGAGTTGTATTACTTTTTTAAAAAAAATGAATTCTACAGACTGCAGGCCTATGGTTGTTGCCTCAACATCCTCAACAGAACTTTGAGCAGCAACTTGAGACAAAATAGATAGTGTAGTGGTGTGTGCATTTGACTACAACCCTGGAGACAAGGGTTTGATTCCCTGCTTGGCCATGTAAACCCACTGAGTGCATCACATACTCTCAGCCCCAGAAACCCAGTGATAGTTTCACCTTACGGTCACTATAAGTTGGAAACGACTTGAAGGCACACAACAACAACAGCAAAAACAAAATAATGACCATGTGATATTCTTTCTCTATCATTTTGTGAAGCCAAATCTTGCATAACTACAAAAGTAACTCAGAGTTACAGTTTTATTGTATGTGGAATAAAGTCCTCATTTGATAAGTTGTAACTATCATATTAATTATAACTTTTTTTATTGGGTGCAGGAATTGATTATAAGTAACTTGTTATTTGTGCCAAGTCACTTCCAGGCTCTGGGTTGTTAATTTTTTATTGCGTTTTGGTTGCTACCATAAAATAGAATGAAAAAGAAAATTCTAGGGACAGTCTATCTGCCTGAATGAGTTTATTAAATTGTATGCTCTTACAAACTACCTCCAATATCTCAGGGAGACATCAATATTATGTGTATTTATTTAAACTTCATCAGCTGATAATCTATTGAACAGTAGATGTCTAATCAAGTAAAAATTATGCTATCAGACCAATAATTCTTCCTATATTTTTTAAAGAAATGTAGGGTGTTTTTCTCTCTCTCACTACTCATGAGTTGAGTGACTGGTTAGCAAGTTTAAATGTACATTTCTATTAATTTTTCTTTTCTTTTCTTTTCTTTTTAGAGAAAAAGGGCCTTTCCTGGTCCCTGAAAGCACGGTGAAATTGTCATTCCAGAGGTTTTCTTTCTGCTTAAAAAAATAATTTTGTGTGTTCTTCATAATTAACAACTTTTGTCTCTTGTTGCCCAACCTCACCTTTTTGATGGCACTCTGATCTTACTCAGCCACACATGTCCCAGTTTTCATCTCTGAAATGTTGGAGGTCATGTTATAGACTTCTATTGAGTTTACTCAATCCTGGATATTCATTTTATTATTTTATCTTTTTTATCCCAGGAGTTTCCAGTAATCCATCAAGGGCAATTTAACCTTGGTATGTATGTTTAAAACAGGCCATTTCTGGCCCTAAAATTTCCCACAGGATAAAAAAAAGTGGTCCTGGATTTTTGCCTGTTGGGTCATTGTGAATACATAATCTACCCTTACACATTTAAAATTGCTATGTTTTCATGATCTCTATGCAACCCCTAACTTAGGGGCTACATGGGGACTGTGAAAGTCCCCTAAATCCCACTTACCAGCAAGCCACCACTGGGATTGATGGGGTTCCATTCCCCTGTTGATTGGGATGTTCCCAATGATACCTGATGTTCCCACCCACTCCCTTTGCATGAACAATCTCCAGCATGAGGGGGATTTTTTTTCCTGCCACATTGAAGAGTGCTCACAGAAAAGTATGGTAATGTCAGGCAGCTGCTTCTCAGTCAACAGGGGATCCCCATCAATTCCACTGGCTTTTTACCAGTAAGTGGGGTTTGAGGGGGAGTCACACTGGAATTCACTACATAGCAATATTGCTATGGCGCTATGTTGTACACAGTGGTCATATAGGACTGAATGTAAAAGTGCCCTCATGCATCTTTGTGAGGCAAAAATGCACCCCATTTTTATTTCTGTTAGAAGGTTTAAGGGTTCTTCAAAGGTGGCCTTGGGGACAGATGAAGCCCTTTCTCACATCTGCCATAAAGTGTCAGAAAGTGGTCCACAGAGAGTTTACTCTTCCCACCCTAAGTCCCACCTTGTTCCTACCCCTCACATACTGTAGAGACCAAACAAGAGGAATTCCTATCAATGTACTCTCATTTTTCTCTGAACCCATCCAGTCAAGGGAAGGTTGTGGTGGAGATAATCTAATATGGTCTCCTCCCCCTTCCTGGTTACCACTCTATTCTACTTTGGTTAGGCCTCATTTGGAATACTGTGTCCAGTTCTGGGCAGCTCAATTCAAGAAGGATATCTGTTACCACAGTTATGCTGTGTCTGGTGAGAGCACTGGATATCTCTTGTTATCAAATAATTTGGCCTTTATTTGACCTTTCTCTGCTACCCTACTCCACGTGTTTGCAAGGGCCACCGGACAAGCAAGTAATAGGTGCGGCCGTTCATGGTTGTACATTCCAAACCTCATTCAAGCAGGCAATTTAATGCCTCTCCAACGCTTTAGGGACCATTCCTTCTTGCAAACCGTCTTGCTCAGCACGACTTTACACAAAAACGCCTGGCCGAGTGCTGAGCCAATCCTTTATGTTGGGCCATTTGCCTACTGGCCATACTATTGTCATCCAACACTAAGCTCATCATGTAAAACCTGACCTTTTCCAACGCCTTTGTCCCGCTCAAAATTTCCTTTGTTCTCACCGAGCATGGCATGGCCTGTAGGCACAATCCACCCTATAAAAAGTCCCCAATTCCAAGTCTTCCTCAGAACACTCCAGACTGCTATCCTGCCTTGCTGTCAGTTCGTCCAGCGAGTTGCCCCCTCAGCGAACCACGCTGAGCTTTCTTCCTTGCGACTCTCCGTTTTCTCCAGGACTACGAGAAAAGGTACCGTATTACCCATTCCCCCTGAAACGCTCCATTTCTATTTCTCAGTTAGTAAGTGTATGTCTTGTCTTTTGTGTTGTTTGTTTCCAATAAAAATATAATTTGTTGATCTAGAACTTGTCTAGCCGCTCTCTGACCTGACGCTGTAGACATAGGGTAAAAGATCCCAGCTAAAGTTACCCTGCCTCTCGTTAGCTTGAGAGAGGGCTCAAGTCTAATTTCCCCCATCTTGTGTTTTTATTTGGTAATTTGGGCACCCCTCCCAGGACCCCCAACATACAGGGTAACATATCGACAAGCTGGAACGTGTCCAGAGGAGGGCGACCAAAATGGTGAATAGTCTGGAAGCCATGAAGCCCCATGAGGAGTGGTTTAGGGAGCTGGGTATGTTTAATCTGCAGAAGAGAAGGTGAAGAGGAGACGTGATAGCCGTGTTTAAATATTTGAAGGAATGTCACATCAAGGAAAGAGCAGGCTTGTTTTCCTCTGCTCCAGAAACTAGGACAAGCAGCAATGGATTCAAGCTGCAGGAAAGGAGATTCCATCAGAACCTCAGGAAGAACATCTTGATGGTCAGAGCTGTCCGACAGTGGAATATGCTGCCTCAGAGTGTGGTAGAATCTCGAGGACACCCAAACAGGCTTCAAATTAAAGGAATTAACAGATAAACTCAAAGCTAGTGAGAGGTGAGGGCAACCCTATGTCTAAGGGGTTAGAACCACACAAAAGTCAGAGGAGCAATCTAAAGTAACTTTATTAAAACTAACAGAGAAGGTCACAACACATGTTAACAAATAATCCTACAATCACACAAGGGCTACAGAAATGAAGTTGGAAATAAGAGATAGTTGGGAGAGAGGACATACGGACCTTAGTCTAGGCATCCAGGAGAAGGAGGAAATTAGCGAAGGCTCGGTGTAAAGCACCAAGGGGAGGCTGGATCCTGGGGCTGGAAGGCTGGTCACAGCGAGTTTTTGTGGAGGGTCAGAGACACGAGTCGCATTTAGCTCTCAGCAGCATCTAAGAGGCTTGAGTGGGACACCTCAGTAGCAGCGAAACGGGCCCTTGTCTGGTCTGGGAGGCTCTCCAAAGAGGCTCAAAAAGTGAGGATTTTTATAGCCAATTTCTTTCCTCAGGCTGTGTATAGACTAGCAAAGTGGTGTTAATGGGCGATGATCATGGAATATAATGTTAGGCAAATATCATGACCTCTCCTTAGTATTGTTTCTCCTGGAGAAGTCCAGGTACATGATAGGTTTAAAATTCCAAATTGATAGACTTTGATTGTCTATCCTCACAAAGTTCATCAGCGTGGCTTGGGGCAGAGACAACCTTAATGATTCAATTTATTAATCAAGGAGAGAGTCTACTGTGGCTGCCTAGAGATACGTGACTTGGAACAGTAGGTCGTTGTCTGCGTTCCCCTACAGCAGCAAAGGACGTTGTTGGTTCTAAGAATCCAATTCAAAACCAATTTTAACTTGCCACCAACCTTTGCTAGCCAATATCCAATATGGGGGAGTCATGCCAATTTTAGGGGCCCTCTCTTAGGGTTACTCTGGAGTGTAACACCCCAACCCTATCTGCCCTGCATTCCTCTATAAATTTTGCAGTAACTATTTCAGGTCAGTTCTAAGCTAATATCAGATTGCCTGAATCTTTCAGAACCAAGAGCCCCATAACTAGAATTCAAAAACTCTTATTGAATCCCTCTCTGATGTAAGTGGTGACCTTTCTGTCTGGGTAGCAGGCCTGTAGGTGCAACATAGCAACATAGATTGGCATACTGAGGAGTATGCCAATCTTCCAATTACAGCAGGATAAATCCAACAATTGCAATGCCTAAGGATATGTTGTTGGCTACTTCTTCCCACAATCCACAACCCAATCACCTATCAAGCCACCTGTCTCTGCTTTCTGTTGTTCCCCTCCTAACTTATGTCTTCCTTCCTCTCTGTTCTGTGCTCTGCCTTTTGAAGGGCTAACCCCGTTTATTGTTAAAATGAGACAATAAGTATTTTCTACTTTTGGAAGCCTTCGCAATTATTCTATTCATTTACATGTGTTACATGTCATGTTAGGCTCTAAACCATCTCTGTTGGGAACGCTCTGAAACATGGAAACACACGTAGACAAAAATGTTCTCTTATTGGAAGTACAGACGAATCCAAACATTACTTACTTTCTTAAAGTGGCAGAAACTGACCGGCGTTCTCCAAACGAAAAATGTATAGGTCTGAGCAATAATTATTCAGCTTGTCTTACATTGATTGGTTGAATTTACATGTTCCATTAATTCAGCACGTCTCTGATGTTATCCAAACCCACCATGCTCTGTTCCCCACTTGCTTTCTCTTCTATTACCCCCAATTCCTGCCTGGTTAATGGTAATTCTCTCAGGCCATCCTCATGTTTCCCTTTGAGCTAGATCATAAAACAACCTTCAAAGGCTAGTTTGGGCGTTTGGCCCCATCTAACATCTCCAATGAATTGTTTTGCTTATTGTCTTCAGTTTTCCCAGCTTATCAAGGTATATACTATCAACATTCAACAAGATTAATGTCAGGTACTAAGTATGCCTGCTCAATGTATAGTGGTGCCTACTACAATAACAGAAGAGTAATTATTTGTACCTATTTTCTATGCAATCAGTATACATGTACTATTATATCTATATTCAATCAGACAAGTCACACAATAACCCTTCCAAACATGATCAACATATAATTTCACAGTTGCATAGTTTCATATGAAATAGAGCATTACTTAGCACTACATAATAAGCTCCAAGGAGCTACACACTCTACATACTTACACAATATTATTGTAACCTACAGTATTATAAAGACTAACATATTTACTAAACCATCATCATTACAATTCATGTCATGAGGAATGCCAACATGACATTGCAGTCATTTACATGTGGAGATATCTGAATAAATGATTACAGAAATCTGGCTCTGTATCATATAATCATCATCTATTTATATAGTGACATCACTGTACATGGCACTTTACAAGTATTAAAAAAAACTAAATAGTTTCTAGACAGGAATGGGTCTTAAAGAGAAGCCTTCAGCACATCCTAGGAATAGAGGTATATGGAAGGGACAGCTTAAGATTCAGCATGTTCAACATTCATTTCTGCATTTTCAAGACAGTTCAAGAATAAAGCTGGATAAGGTGTCCTCATTCCTTTTGGTGGTTAGCAGTTTCCCCATTTGGGAAGTTTACTGTTGACACACATGTGACCACACAAACAAAGAATGAATATCCGATTATTTGTTCTCTTCTTTATGCCGTTCTTTGTCTGATATTCAGAATGCGAGCAGCCATTTTTTTCAGTTTGGGATTGGTCAATATTAATATAATGGAGTGTACAGAAGGAAATACAGATGCCATGAGACCAACAGCTAGATTTTCAGTACTTCCAGGCTTACTTACATAACCTGCAAAAATTATTGAATTACTGAAATATAAAAGGTAGAAGAAGACATAAAACAACATTGGTGTTATGACATTGATATGGATCTGAATGCTGACATCTTTATCACCAGCACTGCTCTTCTTCAGATTCCTTGTGTGCTTCCACAGTGAGAAGAGCAAAAGAGAGGATGCAATTATACTTATGCTAAAATTTATGAAAGTCAGTGCGAGCTGCATAGGAAAAAAAACAATGTATACTTTGTTATAAAACTCACTTTGGTTGGCACTCTCTTGCAGAGTTCCTGTTACATTGGTCCACTTTTTGTCTCCAAGAGATTCAATCACTGAAGGAAGAAATAAGATACTGGAAATTATTATGGACATTGCAAGCAGTCTGGGTACAAGCTTGCTGATTCTTGGCTTCAGCCAGAGGAAGAGGCAGTTAGCAAAGTTAGTGACCTTCACACAGTAGAAAACACTTAGCCATGTGGCAGAACAGAGGCTGGCCATGTTGAAAAAGATCCAGGTAATATATAAAACTGCCTTTCTGGAAGAAATGATGAGATACAGAAGATAGTTCACTGAAGACAGCAGCTGTGTCATAAACCTGGAAGTGCTCAAACTCACCAAAAGGAAATCACAAGGCAACATCTTTCTGTTTTGAAGCCATTGGTGCCCAAGCACAACTGTGATGAATCCATTTCCTAAAAGAGAAACCATGGATACAATACCTATAAGGATCCAGATAAGTATACCAAGTAGAGAAGTTGAGTTGCTGTCCATTATTGTCACTTTTTGGAAAATAAAAGAATTTAGAGGATGTATCTTTATGTGATTTCCCCTGGTTTCTCTCTGGTGTCTGACAGAAAAAGCTCTGCTATTGGGACTTTTAAAACGATTGGCACGAACTATGGAAAACAATGCAAATCTTAGGAGGATTCATGATTCAATCAAGTATCATTGGAGCTTCAGAGAAAAGACATTTTATACTCCTTTGTTTACCAGCTTTTCAGTACTGAGAGTTTATCAGACAGTTCTCTTAAATCACTTCCATAGTTGCGTGGAACTTCCTCTTCTCCCCACTCCCCCAGAGGTTACTCTCAACACTTGGGATAATTGACAGAGTAATCTTCTTGCTTGTTAATGGTGAAGAGGATACTGAAATAATTCCAAAATTGCCTCACACACTTTTAAGCCCAGAAACTTTATGGGACCCTCTTTTGCATTTTATCCTATTTAATGACTCTCTCACATTTACTGTCACAGTATTTAAGGCTTAGGATGAAATGGGAATTATTGTCACCCCATTGACTTCCTTTTTCCTCACCTCTCTTCACCTCTGCAGGTAAACAACTGCTAATGATAAACTGTCTGGAAATGTTTTGAGATCACTTCCTCTTTCTTAACTAGGAGATTTACCTAGGAAATTGTTGGTCTGGATGGTTTTGCTTATAATTCAAATGAAATTAAAGCTTGACTGGTAGCACTTACAATCCTTGGAATTTGTTTCACACTAAATTTCAAGCACAGTAGTTTTAAAGACAAAAAAGGCCACATTTTCTCCAAACTTGAGAAAAATGTTCAGGATATTAGGATAACTTAAATTTTAAGTTTGGGCAAAACTGGATCTTGATATTGGTTTAAACTGATGTTCTAGGGCAGAAATACAGAGAACTTAAGTAATTGCTGGTGAGTCTCCTGAAATAATTGGCAAACCAAGAACTTGTTTTTTTTCCCCATTAGTCAACATACCAATTGTTGATTTCTGTAGGATAATAAACAACACTTTAAATTGTACAAACAAATGGACAGGGTAATATATAAGTTTTGTCATGGAAGGGGCAGGTTTGTATCTTTTATATCAATGGAACAGTTAATGTGCTCCAGATTTTAATCCAGACTGTAAGGGAACTATCCAAGGTCCTGAATTTATTTTGGGATTAAGGTCCATCACTTTAAAGTTTGGACTGAACTTTAGAATCCACTACTATCATACTTATGGGTTGGAAATAATGCCATGCAGCCTTGTCCCTTTTGAGCTCCACTAAGGAACAAGGTGCTGGATGTGATAGGAGTCAGTTTGAGATACTGAAAACTGTCTGAAATTGTCTCCCTGACACAGGAGACTTGGAGGAAGTCATGTTGTCCATAATCCTGATACTGGCACATAGGAGATCCAGAACAGGTCTCTGAATGTGTTGTTAGATCAGATGGGACATACACAGCATCAGAACCCTGCCATGTTGCAGCCATTACTCTGTAGAGTTAACACTGTCTAATCAACTGTGGCAGAGTTCTGGGATGTGTGGCTATTTGGAATACCATGGCAGCCTAAAAGCAAGTCGCTAGACAAGAGAGAAACCCAGCCCAGTAGTATGTGGGAGGGCCTGGTGGCTGAGAGGAAAAGATATGTAAAGGCAAATACCAATGGTCATTTGGGAAGCTTCAGTGAGATTTGTAGCCAGACAAAGGTGTGCAGCAAAGTCCCTCGGTCCACCAGGGAGGGTGACTGTGTGAGAAGGGTTTAATTCTCAGTGGAAGCCTAGTGAGAAGCAGAAGAGTAATTAAATCATTATACAATCTGGTCAGAAAGTGTTACATGGATTGGGGGTTGAGTTTTTGGTGAAAGTGTGGCCAAAAGGCTCTTTATGATACTTGTGCTTATATGAGAGTTCTTAAAGATATAAAAAACTGTCTAAAATACTCCGAGGAACTGTACTATAATTTTGACCTGCATATGAACTCCATTGCTTTATTCTGTATGTTATGGTAGTAAATGTCACAGTTTATTTTTACAAATACTGACTCAGCTGAGTGGAATGTGGTATTTAAAATAACAGAGAAAATACACTACCATAGAACTATTAAGCGGTTCTAGATAAACATTGAAATGCCTCACCTTTTACATAAGTGCACTATTATAAGAGGGAAGGCAGAGATGTGTGGAAAAGACAGGAAGCCTTATCAGACTGGGAAACTGCCATAACAATCTGGGAGAGAGAGAAGTAACGGCCTATCACACTAACCTCCTTAATTTCCCTGAAGCAAGATCTGACGCATGAGAAAGACCCTCCGCTGATGGACACAACTAACTTCAGCTCTACTAATTCTGTAATACCCTTGAGAGTGAGATTTCTCATTTTGAAAAAAATAAACAAACAATTACAGCCCAATGTAATAGAACTGAGTAAAAACCAGGGTGAAAGCCCTTATATCTGCTGGCAAGTTTAGAAAGCTTTTCCCTTTAAATAACATTGGTGAAATTAAACCAAAATCAAATCTTTTTATTTTTGATTTTTAAGAAACTTTGACTGCGGGAAAAAGCAAAAAAACCAAAGCAAACTTTATTTTACGGTCTATAGACCCAAAATAATGACATCCAAATTGTACAATATTAAGTATAAGAAAGGTACACTTACTAAAAATAGTATAAAAATATATATAATAAATTAAACTGATAAACAATAAGAAGCAATATGGTAAAATGCTAAAATATAGATAGGCATCTATTAATTCATCTCATTAAAACAATAAAATTGGATTGATCTTATCGTACATTACCAGTATCTTGACATACTTTTGATAACTTCTTTCTCTCTGATCTTCATAACCAATAACAAAAATTTGGCAACTGATAGAGTTATGCTTGGAAATATGTCCTCCAACAGGATTTTTACATAAAACTTTTCTGAATGGCCCAGCGTACAGCTTAATAAGGGAGAGATCAAATAATTGTGACTGGCTATAAAAAAATATAAGATAGCAAAATATGCAACTTTGTTTCAACATCTTCCAAGCTGCATGGACAAAGTCTTTCAGAAGTAGGCAAGCTAGTATATCGTACCAAAAATTAATTCTGAGGGAAAAACGTTGCATCTGACCTTAGTAAATAATATGCAACAGTATGACACAATTAAATTATTCAAATAGGTATCCTGACAGAAGGATCCCACAAAGTGGACATTTAAAGCACTGGGTTAGCAAGATGAGATGGAACTAGACCAAAGATTACAGAAAGTAATATCCCATAACATTAGTTTAATAGACTTTAGTGCTGGCTCATGACTTAGGTTAAGAAGTAAGGATGTAGGGAGGCCAATAGTGACTGCTTTTTGGGCAATGTATTTGGACCACCTGCTGACATAGTTATCCAAAGCAAGGTAGCCTACTATCCTTTTCCACTTAAAGACAAACACTTTAAGCCATTATTTCAATGCTAACATCCAGGCCCTTGTAGAGACAGGGTTTTCTCCTGTTTCCCGTAGTAGAACTGAGTTGGGTTGCTTGAAAGTTTTCAAGTTGTGAGTTAATAGCTTCAATCCAAATGGTTGTTGCATAGAGCAATTTGAGTTGACTGCTGGAAATATAAAGGATGCTTATCTTTTTGGAGATAAGCCCCAAGATCCTTGTCATTTGGATAAAAACAGGACATGAACTTGTGGTGAACCTAGAATGAACTGAGTTTCACCTTTTCTGGAGAGTGAGTGCTGATTGCTGCCTAGAAATACCTCAATGGAAAATTACTGACCTCTAGTGCTGAAAATGTAAAACTACAGGAGGAATTGCTATCTCATTTTGACTGCTGTCAAAATGGTCTCAAAAAAGCAGACATAGATGCAGGCAACTAATCTACAAAGAAGAAACTCAGATCATCAACCTAAAGATGCTGAGCCAAACTAAATTATTTTAGAGGAGATTAGATGAAGGAGAGATGATATGAATGAAATGAGAATGGATTTTAAACAGTTTTTTTAAAGTGGAATGTAAAGGGATAAGACTTTCTCTAACTCAAATAAAAACTGAGGTGAAACAGATGAATGAGAAAATGGAATTACTGAAAGAAAAGACACAAAACTGGAAGAAGTGACTCAGAAATTAACAAAGGATCAGGACCAAAGTTTGGATACAGTGACTTTACTTGATCTTAAAGAAAGAGAAAGATGTCTTAGAATTAGAGGAATACCAGAGCTGAAAAATTAAAATATTTAGGTAATAGTGACTGATTTTTTTTATTTCTTTTTTTGGGGGGGGGGAATGCCAGGGAGAACATTATGTTGGGAACTGGATAAAGTGTACAGACTGGATTTTTGAGTTGCTAGACAAAGACACTTACCAAGATACTTGATTGTCTATTTTGTAAGAAGGCAAATAAGAGACCAAGTTCTTCCAATACACTATTTAAGCAATATGAAGATTGATGGCAAAGATGTCATAATTTTTATAGATATTTCTGTTTGAATTCTAAGAATGAAGGAATATCCTTTCGTGACTAACAAGCTGAAGCAGTAAGAGATCCCTTTGAGATGGGTGAATCTGGAGGAGATTTTCCTGTGATATAAAAAGAGAAGATTTAGTCCCAAGACAATTGCAAAGGCAAAAGATTTCCTGCAGAAATATGGAAAAGACTTGCAAAAGATTTTGAAGGAGATGTCCCAAGAGAGGGAAGGAGATGATCCAAGATAGAGGGAATTAGAAAAAGTTACAGAACAAAGTTTCAAAGAAGAGAGTAGTGGAGAAGCAGAGAGGAAACATCCTCAGGCCCTTATGAAAGCAGATATGAATTCTAATGTGGTGATCTAAAAATGCTTTTAAATTTTCTGTAGATGTTGAGTAGTTCTTCTGCCCCACCATAATATTGATGAGAGATGTAGTAGAAACAGCTTGAAAGCCATTCGATAAACGTTGTGTGGCATTGAATGCAGGAATATAGCAATTAGATATAGCTGGTTCCCAAGGAGTTCACTTGGGGGAGGTGCAGGCTGAGAATGTTATGCTACCTTGCTCTGTCTCTTGCTTTTCAGTCCAATCACTAAAGTCACTTGCTGAGGGCTGAACCTGGGCCTGGAAAGACAGAGATGACACCGGGAGACACCAGAGACATAGAGCCACATGATGGGATACCAATGTAGGCAAGTCTATGCTCTGGGAACAGCTACTTGCCAAAGAAGATGAAGTGGAGCAATTTCCTGAAGAGTTGGCAAGGATGCGGGCAGCCATGGCAGACTGGAGGAACATTGCCCCTCATTTCAACAGGCTCCAACAGCAGGGAGACATTAGAGTGGATGGAGCCGCAGCAGCGTAGCCAGATGGGGGCCTCTTCCCTCTCCAGCCCAGTGACCCTTCCGGGAGCTGAAAGCTACTTATAACAGAGACAGGGAAGCCCTCACCTACTTGCTGAATGTTGCTTCTAATTGCATGGCTCATTATGGAAACAGGTTCACTGACAATGCGGCCAGGGTAAGATAAATCAGTCAACACTTTCAAGGGGAGGCTGCAGAGAGGATGACTTCATTGTTTGACACTAGAGCCCCTGACACTGCTGATTTGAACATGTTGATGACCAGCCTTTGTGAGCACTTTGAGGACCTTTTTTTACACGAGCAAGCTTGTCACCTTGTGAGAAAATTGCATCAGGGAAAAGGACAGTGGCTGAATATGCTGGAGAATTTAGAAGGCTGGCAGTGAAAGTCCCAGAATGGGGGCAAGATACCTTGACAGAAATCTTTAAAGAAGGATTAAATCTTGATATCTTGGACAGATGTTATTTGCAGGGTCACACCAACACCTTGTTAGGTTGGATGTGTCTGTATGTGAAGTACAAAGTCTGTGAGAAAGCATGCAACTAGTTTGGAAGCCGCAAGCAAACATGTCTGAATGAAAAACCAGCATTGGTAAGAAACCCATGGAGTTGAACAGTGAGGAAAGGAGGTGTCGTATGAGGGAAGGCACCTGCTTTAAATATGAGGAAAAGGGGCATATTGCATCTGACCGCCAAGGAAAAGAGCCAAACATGGATGACAAGAAGAAACCCATGCCTTCTTGCAAGACCCCTCCCAAAAGAGCAAAGCATCCAAGGCACAGAACAAACGAGCAGGCAAGGAAATTTTGCTCAGACCTGCGAGGTGGAGGAAAGCATTGCACATTCTTTGGACTCATCCAATGATGAAAGGGACAAAGACCAGTTTACAAATGTGAGTACAGACAGGTCTCATTATATATATTCCAAAACTCTCCCAGAACACATTCAGTGAGTGTGGAGAGTTTTGTAAAAACTCATTGACAATCAACTGTATGTAAAGTTGTCTACATGTGAGTTTCACATCCAAATGTTCAATTACTTGGGATACAGAGTCACTGATAATGGACTACAAATGGACCAGCAAAAGTACAGGTCACTCTTGACTGGCCAATCCCACAAACGAAAAAGCAGTTCCAACAGTTCCTGGGATTTGCTAATTTTTACAGAAATTTCATTGAAAACTTTGCTGAAATCACCTTGCCTTTAACCAATTTATTAAAATCCTTGAACCGAAAAGGGAACAAGGGCCAAATGCAAGGCTCGTTTAGTATGGACTGAAATTTACTAACAAGCTTTTGACAAGTTGAAATCTATGTTCACCACCAAATCCCTCCTTTAATTCCCTGATCCAGAAAAAAAGTTTTGTGATACAAACTGATGCCAGTGATTCTGCAATGGCAGCAGTGCTACTCCAATATGATAACAATGGAAATCTGAAACCCTGTTGTTCATCTCCAAAAAATTTAATCCCACTCAGCGCCAATGGCCCTGCTGGGAAAAAGAAGTGGCAGCAATTCATTATGAATTGAATTCTTGGTGCCATCTACTGGAGAGTTCAAGGCACCCATTCGAAATCTGGTCTGATCACTGTAACCTAGAAGCTCTAAAGACAGTAAGGAAACTTAGTCAAAAACAAGCTCGATGGGCAGAATTCTTTCAATCCTTCAGTGTCCAGAGTGTCTTCAAATTTGGAAAATCAAACACACTAGCTGATCCACTTTCCAGGTGCCACAACACAACACCCACGATGAACCATCACTCCCTTCCACAGAAACCTTAGTCTCACCTGAAACATTGGGACTAAGAGTAACAACTTGAGGCCAAGCAAAAGTTCAGAATACTGTTTCCACTCTTATTGACTAAGAATGACTAGACGCTTTGAAAACAAGGTACATCAATGACTCCTGGCTGAAAAATCCCACCTGTACCATTTATTGGAAAGAAGAGATCACATTTGTGGGTGATAACATCTACATTCCTCCCCCTTGCAGGCCTGAAATCTTCAAGTGACATCATGATCTCAAATCAGCTGGCCATTTTGGATATTTGAAAACATTGCACTCCATGTTGTCATTGGCCTAACCATCAGAAGGATGTTGAACAGTATATCAAGGCCTGCCCCACCCACATTACAAGTAAAACATGGACAACCAAAGCTCCTGGATTGCTGCAACCTCTCCCCACTCCCCCTAGACCATGGGAGTCCATTTCTTGGGACTTTATTGTTGGTCTGTCTCCCAGCAATGGATGTCAAACAATTTGGGTTATTAGAGATCAATTCTCTAAACAATGTCATTTTATTCCATTGAAAAAGTTTCCAACTGCTGAAAAACTTGCCCAAATTTTCATCACATACTTCTAGAGGTTACACAGAATGCCTTCCTGTGTAATCTCTGATTGAGATCCAATCTTCACCTCAAATTTTGGAAATATTTCCCTACGTCCCTTGATGTTACTCAAAAATTGAGTACCAGATTCCATCCTTAAACTGATGTACAAACTGAATGCACAAATCAGTCCTTGGAAAAATACCTTTGCTATTTCATCAATTCCAATCAAACAAATTGGGCTTCCCTCCTCTCATTTGATGAATTTGCATACAACTCTGCAATAGAATGTAAATAGAATAGAATCTCCTTTTGAAATATTGTATAGACAATTACCCAAGTATCTTCCACCACTACTCCCTTCTTCAGAATACCTAACACCTTTGAACAATTGGATTGAAAGAATTTCTAAGACTTGGGGCACTGTTCACTCATCTATTGAGAAGGCCAAACTGTCACACAAAGTTTGAGCTAACAAAAAGAGAAGCCAACATCCTAAATATAAACCTGGTGACCTAGTATATCTTTCTACTAAGAACTAAAAATTTGAAGGGCCCTCTAAGAAATTTGCTCCAATGTTCATAGATCCTTTTCCAATCAAAAAAACTGTAAATGATGTGACTTTCATGCTCACTTTACCTTCTGAATGTAAACTTACTAACCCTCTTTTTCATTGCAGTTTACTGAAATCAGCACCGGCAACTTTGGCCTCTGTTTCCAGCCCTGACACGTCTCTTTGTGACATTTCTGTGATTTTGGATTTGCAAATTCATAAGGGCCTACTACAGCACCTGATCCTTTGGAAAGATTTCCCACCTCAATTGGCAAAATGGGTCTATGCTGTGATGTATTTGCTCCTGACCTTGTCAATTTCTTTCACCTTTGTCATCCTTCTAAACCTTCTAAACCTTTCTGCTGACATTTTCCTTTCACTTCAAATTGCTTTGCATTTTTTTTCTCAGACAGGGCAAGATGTCAGGTAGTCCCTCTGCCCCACCATGATATTGATGGGAGATATAGTAGAAACAGCTTGAAAACCATTAGGTAAACAGTGCCTGGCACTGAATGCAAGAATGTAGTTATTAAAGATAACAGCACATTCCCAAGGAGTTCAAATGAGGAGGTGTGGGCTGAGAATGTTAAGCCTTCTTGCTCTATCTCTTGCTCTTCAGTCCGATCATTAAAGTTACTGCCAAATAAAATATAGCTTATGGACTATTTTATCTGTGAGTGGATTCTATTCTTGACAGTCATGGAATATAAAAGGGGCAAACTCACCATGTAGAAGAAGAAAGATATTTCCTTATGTGGAAAGACAAAAATTGGATTTGATTTGTCTCCAAAAAAGGCTTATCCAGAAAAAGATAAATACTTGTTAAATCCTAACTTGAGGAAAGAACTTATTTCATCTTTTGACAAGAAAAAAGAGGAGTGGTGATTTATGTAGATTCCAAGTGGCATTCGGAGAAAATTTTTGAAGATTCAAATGATCATTTCATAGAAGTGGAAATACATATTCAATGAAAAAAATAGTAGTTGGCATTTATAGCCTACTAAGAATAAAGCTCCGTTTTCTCTTTTTCTTTTTTTTCCCTTTCCCCTTTTTTTTTTTTTTTGAAAAACTGCATGAAAAAATAGACTTTTCCAATGATAATTTTATTGGGGGATTCGAAAGGCATAATAAACTGTTGAATTGAGAGATTGTTGGAAAATGAAAATGGAACAAGACATCTCCAAGGGAAATTTTGAGCAGATGGATAATTGGGATAATTGGGAATTATTGGATCTTTGAGGTGAAAATATGGAAATACACAAGAATATTCTTTTCATTCAGAAATGTTTTATTAAAATTGATATGCTTCTAATATCTCAGTCTTTGACTAATACTACTACAAATATTATACGGTCCCTGAAATCAAATAAAGCTCCAGGTGAAGATTTACTTCCTCCAGAAATGTTTAAGAAATATGTGGATTGGTGGGCGCCTATCCTGGCCGGTCTGTTCACTTTTATTGACAACACAGGCCATTTTCCATCTGGATGGAAACTTTCCATCATTGTGCCCATATATAAAAAAGGTGACAAAGGAGACCCTAAAAACTACAGACCTATAAGCCTTATCGACATTGTGGTCAAAATGTATACAAAACATCTGTTAGGCAAAATTGAGGATTGGATTGCTGATAAAAACCTGTTAGTGGAAGAACAAGCAGGTTTTAGACCAGGGAGATCCACTATGGATAAATGTTTTATTTTACACCACCTTATAACAAAGGATATGTCTGAAGGAAAACAACTCTTCACAGCGTTCATAGATCTCAGAGCAGCGTTTGATACAATTAACAGGGATATTCTTTGGAGTAAATTGGCAGATTTGAATATGGGGCCAAGACTCCTTTATCTGCTCAAGGCCCTCCATACAGATACTTGTCTTAAAGTGCGTATTGGAGCCAATGGTGCGCTGACCAAGAAAGTTAATGTGCACAAAGGAGTTAGACAGGGATGTATTTTAGCTCCAACTTTATTTAACTTATATGTTAATGACATCCCAGGTTTCCTCTCTTCAACAATGGCCCATGCACCCAAGATAGGCAACACATTCCTCAATGTCCTCCTCTATGCCAATGACATGGTTCAGATCGCCCGTTCGCAGCTTGGTTTGAGACGGCTTTTACAGAACCTAGCTAATTACTGTTCCAATAATGACTTAGCCATTAACAAAGATAAATCTAAGGTGGTGGTATTCGGGAAAAGGTCCAAAAAATATAATTGGTTCCTGGAAGGAGTCCCGATTGAACAAGTCAGCTCCTATTTATATCTAGGGTTGTCCTTTTCAAACACAGGGAAATGGACAAATCATCTTAGAAGAAATAAACAGAGAGCTATGGTCAACTCTAATATACTCTATAAATTGATAAACTATAACCACCCCTCCAGCCCCTATTCTAAAAGTTTATAAGGCTAAAATCATGCCTATTCTGTCCTATGGGGCAGAATTGTGGGGTCAAATAAAAGTACCACTGTTGGAGCAGGCACAGAGCTGCTTCTTAAGGAGGATACTAGGAATAGATAAGAACACTCCGGCTCAAGCAGTGACAGCAGAATTAGGGGAACATTCTATTCAGTGCCAGGTTTTGATAAAAGTTTTTAACTACTGGCTAAGGATCCTCAAAATGGACCCAGGAAGACTCCCTAAACTTTGCTTAGATGAACAGTTGGATTTCCAATGTTCAAATTCTAGGATATGCCAGCTGTTCCAACTAATGCACCAGCTTGGCTTTTCCCCGTCTTATTTATTATCTTGTGGACACTCAGCACAGGAAATATTAAAACAAAGAATTTTGGACATCAGTGCCCAAACAGATATAGTTCTGCTGGCCAGTTCTAAATCTCTAAATTGATTAGCCAAAAATAAAACTATATTTGGTCTAGAAAAGTATCTTAGGCTGAACCTAACACAGAGACAGAGAATAGCTTTCACCAGAGCTAGATCTGAACAACTTAATTCTATGGTAAGAATAGGACAGTTTCAAAAAATTCCATACCACGAAAGAACATGCATTTGTGGCGCATCAGCCATAGAGAATATTGCGCACATCCTGTTTGATTGCTGTATATATACCAAGGTGAGATCCCAATACTTACAACCACTCCTGGTTAGAATGACCAATTGGGATCCAAGTGTTAAATTGACCTATTTTCTTTCCGGAGAGAATCCACATTCAGTTCGCCAGATTGCAAAATTTATTACAAAAGTTGCCTACCTGAGAGATCTTTTTATCACACAAAATGGGGTCCCCTGTCATGGCGATGAGCTTATTTAAATGTTATGACTGAATTTTTATACTTGCTATTTTATCTTTCTTGTTTACCATGCATTTTACTTCTTATATCAAACTCACTATTTATTAAGTCTAAGTTTATATGTTTTAATTATTTTAGTTAATTTTATATGAGTTGAGTCCATTTGTGTACGTAATTTCTGTATCTGTATTTTTGTATTATGTATTATATTTTTATTGTTGATATGGTCAGTTGACTAATCAATAAATGATGATGATGATGACTAATACTATTAAAGACGTGGAGATTTTACCAAAAACACTTTCAGATTATAATCCAGTACTTTTTATTTTCAAGAAAGACATAGCCAATTTAATTGAAGATTAAATGATGATTTATTAAAGAATGAGGAAGTACTGAGTAAGGAAAAAAGACTATAAAAAATTTCAGGCTAATTTGAATAAATGTACAGATATTAGAGTGGTTTGGGATGCAAGTAAAGCAGTTACAAGAGGGCTTTTATATAACAGAATGCTGAATTAAAAGGAAAAGACATCAGAAGAATCAAAATATTTTGGATGAAATTAAGAAGAAAGAAGTAGAATTGAAGAAGAACCTATCAAAATAATCACTGTTAAAGTAAATGAAAAACACATCTCCATTAACAAAGTTTATGAAATGGAGAGAAAGATGGGATATGTCAAGCCAAAATAAACAAGGAAAATGACTTGCCTATAAATTATGGAAAGATAGAAAAAGGATGATCTTAAAGATTCAAGATGGCAAAAAATGACATCAGATAATGGCAAGATAAAAAAGATTTTTTTAAAAAAAAATTCTCTATGTTTAATAAAGATCAATATGTTTCTTGGAAAAGATTGAAAAATATCTGGAGTTACAGAACATGCCAGTTATATCAGGTATGCAAAGGAAGTGTAATGTAAATATAATTTTGATACCAAAAGAAGAGTGGAATGTGGCAGACCCTAAGAATCACAAGGCTATCTCTCTTTTGATCAATGATGAGAAGATCTTTCCACTAATTTTAGTAGAAGGTTGAAGAAGATTCTTGAAATAATGTATGAAGATCAATGTGCATTTTTATAAAAAAAATACAGACGCAGGATAATACAAGATATGTGATAAATATATAAGAATATTAAGAGATTCACAATGAAAAACAAGTGATTTTACTATTTCTGGATACAGAAAAGGCTTTTGACAATATTGGCCATTTCCACACCACACTGTTATAGTGCTATTATTCCACTTCCAACATCCTGTGAAATTTTTAGGTTTGCAGTTTACTGAAGCCAAAGAGTTTTCTGGCTGAAAATTCTAAATACCCCTCCCTAAACTGCAAACCCTGAGATTCCCTAGGATGTTGAAAGTAGAATAATAGCACTATAACGGTATAGCGCAGAAATGGCCATTGCTGTCATCAAAAACACATGTTGTGATGTTAAATGATCCTTAATTGACTTTTCATTAGTATGAAAGTACTCATTAACATGATTTATTGCCTCTGACTAACTTCCAGTTTATAAGCTTCTGTATAAACTTGTTGCTGAAGCAGCTGTTAGATCATTTCTGCAATACACTGTTACAGTGCTATTATTCCACTTTCAACAACCTGGGAAATTCTGAGGTTTGTAGTTTACTGAGGCCAAAGAGCTCTCTGGCTAAGAATTCTAAATGCCCCTCCCTAAATTGCAAATCCCAAGATTCCATTGGATGTTGAAAGTGGAATAGCACTGTAAAAGTGTCATGCAGAAATGACCAAAATCTTTTAATGAGTAAAACTGGATTTAGATTTGCTAAGGAAATGAAATGCTCAGGTGTCATTTTCAACACCAAAATTCAAAGCTGTTTCAGAATAATTACATTAAAACATGAAATGAGAGGGGGGAAATCATTCACTGCCTTGATCTGAGGAAATGAACAACAAAAATATCACCAATCTACCATAATATATGAAAAAAATTAAAAGTATTGACATTGGAATTAAGATTATGAACATTCTCTAAATTAATTATATATAAATTGGTCACAGTGGCGGCTGCTAGACTACCCATTGCTACTCCTTTAGTTTATAAATAAAATTGTGCTTGAAACCTGAAATTGTTTTTCTCCAAAATAATATCCAGTATGTGTAATAAAAAATGAGTAGGAGGAGAAGTAACTGAAAGTGTATGCAAAAGATGATTTGTCTAATCTCTGAATGTGGGAGAGATGTAAAGAATCCAAAGTAAAACTTGTGATATCTTGTGATATCATCCTCAGACCTTCAAGCTCTCTAACAAAGTGGCCTGTATTCTGCATATAAAAGGGAACAGAAGTGACAAAAAGTATAGGAAAAGAATCCAAGTACGATGCTAAAGGTTCCAAAGGCAAGCCTGATCCTGACATAATGGGTCTGCGTGGAGGTGGAAAACCAGGTTTATGGATTTTATGTAAAATGTAGAATATTGGAACACATGAGTGTTCATTATATCAACAATTAGACACTTTAATATTAGTGAAACTGTTACCCCAAAATGTAAGTGCTACAAGGGTCACACCGTGATGTCAATATCTCCAAGCAGAAATCGGGAATTAATTAGCTCAGTGTTAGGAGGCTTGTGAGAGGGCGGTAGCTTAGTGAGATCTTTCTACCAGCCTTTACAGGGTCCTGCAGGAAAACAACCAGCCGAAAGGTAAAAATGTGAACTAAAAATATGTTTTATTGTAGTAAATTATCTCACACACATAGTGATTCAAACACGCATACAATCACACAGAGGCCAGCTTGAGAAAAAAAAGGGGAGAAATGGGATAGGGACTGTGAGGGATTTGGGTGATAATTACTGTGTCCAAAAAGAAGTGGAGAAAATCAGTGCATGGCTTAGGTCAAGAACCTAAGGACAGTTTTTGGTCATGAAACGGATGGACAGAGTGGCGTTTGGAGCAGTGAATGACTGCAAATGTCTACTCGAAATGGGGATCTAATATACCCAAAAATAGCCTGTGGGCTGGACTGATGCTTGCAATCCCAGGTGTGGAACAATAGGAGTTTCGATGCCTACAATAAATTTCCAACTTGTTAATGTTCACAGTGTTTGCATGACAAAGACATAATGGGTGTTGTAATAGCTATCTATTGTGGGTGCTATGGGAAAAGAGGAAGAAATCCAGGTGCACAGGGATCAGGTTTGAGTTACTCAGCATCCCAATGGGCTTCTAACCTTTGTGTTCTCTTGGGAGAACTCCAGCTTCTACTTAAGCTTATTATCTGCAGGAACAACATTTATTTTCCTGACAAATGACCTCCCTGAAGGGTGTCTTAGGTTGACCAGTTTCTCTTTCTCACAGTCAGAGTTTTCCCTCTGTCGGTTTGACCTCATGGTGACCATCAGGTTTGATTTTAATATCAGTGCCAATTAATGTGTTTGCTAAATAAACATGATACCAAGTGGATATGGTGCCCATCCAAACCATATCAACACTGGTAGCCAGATGCTGGTCCTAACAAGACGTAAGGACATAATTATACTTCCTGTAGCATAATTTTAATAATAAACTGAACAGAATTTGTGAGACCACCTTCAAGTTTTAAATAACTGGAAGTATTTAAGACTTTTTGTAACTAGTATGTCATTATAAATGTGGTCATTGCTCATGTTGCAAACAGTACTTAGAACTTAAGGAATTCACACAAGCTATTTCTAAAGATGAATTTCATCTTAAAAACTACACTAATTGCAATTCTAAGGGAGTCATTTCTATTATCCAGAGTCCATGCAGTAAACTTTGACAGACATCCAGGTCTCTTAATATTAGAAATACAGAACACAAGAGTAGTATTAGGCATCACAAGATAAATGCCTCTTTAATTGAACACTTCACCAGCTGCAATCAAAGCCCAGAATCTTTAAGATTTTTTTGTTATAGAAAAAAATCATTTACATCTTTATAGTAACACCATTCTTCAAAATGCACATCTTTGAACAGAAGCATTTTGAATTTTTTTAAATGATTTCTCTGTGAGTTTGAATGATCACTTAGACTTTTTATTTTATTTTATTTTTGTAGCTCTGCCATTTAATCTTGAGAGGAACAGTAGAATAGGATTTTCAAGTGTCATTAGTTCAGTAATTAGGTCAATTGAACTGTAGAGTCACTGAGTACAAGAACAGCTTTCTCCCTACTGTTTCTCATTTTCACCGTTAATGAATTGTTTTGAATTGTTAGACAATAAATTGTAAGAAGGGCAAAACCTTCCATTATGTTCCTTTCCATCATGTGATGGATTGGTTGGGTGAAATTGACTGTATACTAATTCTTGTAAGTCTTCTATTTTTTTTTATTTTCTTCACTTTCTGTAAGCATAATTAAGAAATGATATAGATTCTATTATCTGTTTTGTTATTTATTTTTCATTATATAGACATTAAGATTGCTGATCTCCAAGTTAAAACTACTGATTCAAGCTTGAATGATCAATACAGAAAAACTCACTGAAGAAGATTACATCGAAGTGACTTCAAATTTTCTGAAGTGCTTATATTGTTATTATCTATCATTATTATCACCTGAACCTCAGGAAGAATTTCCTGATGGTCACAGCTGTTTTGCTGTGGAATATGCTGCCTCAGAGTGTGGTGGACCTTCTTTGGAGGTTTTTAAGCACAGGCTGGATGGCCATCTGTTGGGAGTGCTTTGATGTGTGTTTGTGCATAGCATCAGGTTGGGTTGGATGTCCCCTGGGGTCTCTTCCAGCTCTATGATTCTGATTAGTATTGTTGGAGTTACTTCACTTCTTTGTATTTGGACTTGTTCCAACTGAGCTTGGGAGAATTGTATGCACTTCTATACACTGTTATATTTTTTTTCATTGAGAACATGGCTGCATTTTATTTCTAATTTGTTTTTTGCAACATGAATATTTATTGACTGCTAAAGTTATATATTATTTACATGATTATATGTTGTATTTATTATATACATCCATTACATATACTTTGTCTGTATTAGTTATTTTTCATAACACATATGTCTCAGTTTTGGGACAGTTTATTCAGGTCAAAGACTTTCCTGTGAGCTTTGGTTCTGTGGAATTTGCCACACAAAGCTTTATTTAAGAGAGAAATTGTTTTTAAGGATAAATGGTTAACATATGAAAACAAGCGAGGAGCTGATTCAAGAAGGTTATGATATTTGATGGTTTGCCTATAGAGCTGAATGTTTTAAAATGGATAAAAATTGGTTTTTCAAGTGTCTATGTTGGAATTTTTTAGATAATATTTTTTATTAAGACACACAATTTTGAATACAATAAAACTACACACTGTAAGCAGACAAAGTAAAATTAAAAAATCACACCCAATAAGGAAGTAAATGCGCGAAGCTACAAAAAAACTGCCACTTAAACTACCACCTAAACTTCTAAATGACTAATCACCTATAGTAGTAATATAACACATATATTATTGTCTTCCCACCCCACAGTTATCCCTTGCTATGATTCCTCACAGCTCATAAATCTAATTTTTTTGTTATTGTAATTAATAGTATTCTAAATAATAATAACAATTTAACATTGGTGACATATAAACACTGTTATACTTTACAAAACTGAAAAAAAGAGAAAAAGTCTATGAGAACAGTTCTAACTTTATGGTTTAATCAAATCCTCTTACTGTTTGTCTTCCCACAATAAACCTTAAGAACAACATAACCCTCTCACATTGCTTTTCATATTCTGCAAGAGAGAGATCTCTTAACAGTGTCATCAGTTTATCCATCTTGGCCATGTCTAGTAGCTTCCACATCCAATCTGAATATGCTGCCTCGGAATATGGTGGAGTTTCCTTCTTTGAAGGTTTTTAAACAGAGGCTGGATGGCCATCCATCAAGAGTGCATTGATGTGGATTCCTGCATGGCAGGGGGTTGGACTGAATGGCCCCTGTGGTCTCTTCCAACTCTATGATTCTTGCGATGGAGTTGTGGGATTTACCTGGGCTAAATCAATTTTTAAAAGTTGAAAAGTTTTAAAACTCATTTTAATCCAACATGGAATGAAATTGACAAAGTTAATCATGCTCATCTCTGAGGAGCATTTAATGATGATGACTCTTCTTAATAATGTCAAAAATTGACTGTGCAAAGACCGGGTGCACTAGACAGTGACATTGTGGCAATGGAAAGTTTCCCCAGACAACCCATCAAGCCCTCATGGGTGGGTTGTTTGCCTCCTGTGACACTTGGGTTGTACCCAGTTGGACCAAGGTGTGGGCCCATAAGTCCTTTGTCCCCATGAGACACTGATGGAGCAAGCTGGCTCCTGTCACCTCAAACATAAGGTTCCTTAGGGCCTCTTCCTAGAGCACTCTGTTTCCCTTTATCATGATCAACCAGATATCCAAATATCTAAATCAGAATTTGAAGAACTATTTTGTGATGATGATGAATTGATAGCTAAAATGAAGAAGTTATTACTGAAATTAGAGACAGAGGATGAATTAGTAAAAGATTGAATGATTAAGTGGACACAAAATGAGGATGAAACAATGGGAGAAATGTGGAGAAGAGATTTAAAGTTTGTGTTAAGTTATGACCTTAGAGAAAACTTCCTATAAAATGATGTACAGATGGTATTTAACATCAGAAAGATGGTCTAAAAAGTATAACAAATCCACCAATGTTTGTTGAAAAGAAAGAAGGGACTATTTTTATAGGTGGTGGAAATGTGAGAAACGAAAGAAATTCTGGGTTTCTATACACTGATCAATAAAAGATATTCTGATGATAAAGATCCAATTGAATCTTGAGTTCTTATTATTGGGACTGATAAATGATCAAATAAGAATCTTGGAACAGTGTATGATCACAACAGTTAGACTGCTTTTCATCTAGAGATGGAAAGAAGATTGGATTATGAAATTGCTTGACTTGGAAGAAATGGATAAATTAACTATTTTTACCAAAGAATCCCTGAGTAGATTTAAGAATAATTGGGATATGCTCGTTGCATATTTAAGAGATCATTGGAGGGGAATTTAATTTTAGGTTTTGAATATTAGTAGCTTGAAGTTAGTATAGCAAAAATATATACAAATCTTATAATGTTGAGTAAGAACATCTACATCTACTATTATACTTTATAACTATCAGCTGGGGGGCTGGAAGTCATGAGTATACCTTTTGCCCTATTTTTATGTTAGTTTAGTTTTGTCTTTTGTCTTTTTAGATCAAGGTTGTTGGGTTTTTTTGTTAATATTCTTTGCATTATCATTATGTTATTTTCCTATGTATTATTTAATGTATTTAAACTGTGTGTTTAATATAAATGTGTTTTTTTAAAAGAAATCCACTACTATCAAGGTCACTAGACTACACTGTCTAAACTTCTGAGTTGCTCAAAAATGGGCAGCCCAGTAGTACGGATTCTCTCTAATCAGTAATTATCACTTGAAATCCTAAAACTCCTCTATTAAAACTTTCCTCCTTTTACTCTTAGGTTAGCTCTTGCATGAGTATGTGAGCATTTGGATCTTTTGCATGTGTGACTGATCTTTCAATAAAACACATCTTAGCTTATTTTGGAATCTGGATGGTTCTTTTCTTCAAGACCTCGTAAACATTGGTGGAAAGATCTCGTTAGGTTATCCCTCCACCCTTGTAGGCCTCCTAATTTGAGGTATTTAATAACCCTTGTCATGTGGAGGTACTGGCATCGCGGGTGGATCCCTGAGTCACCCATGTTTTGGAGTAGTGAGCAGGCCACAGTGTGAAGCAGTGACAAGTTCCAGCACTAGGGCAACTGAGGAGCCATTCCTGAGGCTTTATGCATTATACTTTGTAATAATAATATTATTATTATTATTATTATTATTATTATTATTATTATTATTATTATTATTATTATTATTATATTATTATGCCATCAATATATGATTAAAATATCACCTAGTACCAATCAACTTAGCCTTATAGTTCTTAGGGATCACAATCAATATGTTACATTTTTTATTACACATTGTTCTTACATTTACGTATTATATATACCATTTATCATTTCTATTATTTAAACCATTTTTCTTCTCCTCTCTGTTTCTACTTGTTTTCCAAACTTAACCATCTCTCTCTATTCTATACATTTCTTTTATTGTATTTCTACTTCCTAACTTCACCTAATTCCATTTTTTTTTCTTGAATGTATTAAGTTTTTCTTCTTTTCTATCTCTATTTGGGATTCTTCCTCTATTTATTTTGTTGTTTTGTTTAAGTTTGTGTTGGTTGCCACTAATTACATTTGGTCGGCCATATCTTTTCTCTTATTTTCTCTTCTTCCTTTGTCTTTATTATTAAGAACCTTTATGTACTATTCTTCCTTACTTATTTCCTGTTTAAATATGTATTTTTCAATTAAGTTCCATTCACCCACATTTTGGCTTTGAACTCTGCCTTGTATCATCATCGTTAGTCTGCCCATTTCTCTGAATTCCATCAATTTAACAGTCCATTCCTCTATTTGGGGAATCTGCTTATTTTTCCACATTTTTGCGAATATTAGTCTTGCCGCTGTAACCATGTATCAAAATTTTCTCCTTATTTCTCTGTCTATTTTCTGTAATATGTTCAATAGAAATATTTCCAGTAGCAGTGGGATATTTATTTTTAGCATCCTCAACATGATCTCTTGGATTTTTTCCCCAAAAGGTTTGCACTCGATCACATGTCCACCATACATGAAAATAAGTTCCATTATCTTTGCCGCATTTCCAGTATTTATTTTCTTTTCTTTTATATATTTTGTTTCGTTTTACCGGGTCCAGGTGCCATCTGTAGAGCATCTTTAAGTAATTCTCCTTCAAAATTTGGCCACTGTAAACTTTTGTGTGTCTATCCAGCTTTTTTTCCAGTGTTCTAAATGTATCACATGACCTATATTTTGTGCCCATCTGATCATTGTCACTTTAACTTGCTCTGTTTCTAATTCTCTTTCCATTAGCAATTTATACAATTTAGATGTCGTTTGTTTCTGGGACTCAAGCATGATTTTTTCAAATAGGTTTACTTTTGCTACAGATTCGAATCCTTCCAGTTTTTTGTCCATGTTGAATCTTTCTTTTAATTTTCTGTATAAAAACCAATGACATTTGAATCCCTCTATTTCCGAACTTTCTCTTGATTTCATCTTGTATTTCTGTTCCTTTTCTTCTGTTAGTAAGTCTTTGTACCGTATCCAATTTTCTTGTGGGTCTTTCCATCTACCAAATAACGCTTCATGAGGAGAAATCTATTGAGGAATTTTTTTTGTAAAATTTGTTCTTAAATTTTTGCCAAATTTACAACAGTGCTTTTCTTAAATAATGATTTGAGAATTCTCTAGCAATCTTTGCTTTATTATATCACATACATGCATGCCATCCCACGCATATACCGGAGCCTTTCAAATTTAGTAATTTTTCTTCTTGGGGTGTTGACCATTCTTTGACCCATGTCAGACCATTAGCATAATAGTATATTTTCAGGTCTTTCTCTTTTTTCTCTGTAAGTATCATCCATTTAATCCTTGGTCTTTTCTTCTCCCAGATAAATCTGGATAATTCTCTCTGCCATTCTTTGAATGGCTTTTCATTTGTAATAATAGGTAAATTTTGAAAAAGAAAATTTAATTTGGGCAAAATATTCATTTTAATAGCTGCTATTCTCCCCAACAATAACTATAGTACATTCCAATTATTTAAAGATTTCGTGATTTCCTTCCATATTGTTTTATAGTTGTTTTCAAATAACTCATTATTTTGTTTTGATATCCAAATTACCAAGTACTTGATTTTCTTCTCTGATTTAAATCCCATTTTCTGAATCAGTTCTTTTTCTTCCTCCGGTCTTATGTTCTTTGTCAAGATTTTTGTTTTGTCTCTATTGGTTTTAAGTCCTGCCACTTCTCCAAATTGATTCAGTTCCTCTAGTAATTTATCTATGCTTGAATTTGGCTCTTCTAAAATAATCACCAGATCATCAGCGTGTGCTTTCACTTTGTATTCATGTTTCTTTACTTTACAACCTTTTATTTCTAGGGCCTTTTTTGCACGCCGTTTCTAAAGCGAAAGGGCCCCTTGAGTAAATGGGAGAAGCGGTCCATACGATGCACTCCCATAGGCTCTCAAGAGCCTAAAGCGGACCGTGCACGCACCTTTTCATTTTCGGCTTCAAGCTGAAAATGATGTCCGGTCGCGCAATGCTCCCGGGGCCCGTGCGCACTTACCTGCCCTGTGGTGTGTCGAGAGTGGGGCTGGTTGCGCTTCCTGCCTCAGCACTAGCCTGCAATTCCCAGGTTGCACTGTGGTAGGAAGAGGCGGGGCGTTCGCGCGGCACCTCACGACTGGTAAGCCAGCTGCGGTAAGGAAGGAGAAATGAAGTGAGCACCTCAAGCAAGAGGCTGCTTGCACGACTGCCACCCCCCACCTCCACAAATAGGTAAGGTACGGAAAGGGCCTAGATCTCTTCTTATCGCATTGATCAAAACTTCCAGAGCTGTTATAAATAAAAGTGGGGACAACGGGCATCCCTGTCTCGTACCTTTCTCTATTTCAAATTGTTTGGTTTTTTCCCTATTGATTATTAAGGAGGTCGTTTGATCTTTGCATATTTCTCTAATCCAGCCTGTAAATGTGTTTCCAAAGTCTAATTTAGTCAACACTTGTAGCAAAAAGTCCCATCTTAAGTTATCAAACGCCTTCTCTGCATCAATAAAGATCAGTGCTAATTTCTTTTCATTATTTTTTTCGTAATGTTTAATTACATTCAGTATCGTTCCAATGTTGTTCCTAATTTGTCTTTTTGGTAGGAAACCATTTTGATCATCCTGGATTAACTCTTGTAATATTCTTTTTATTCTTTCTGCTAGTATATTTGTAAATATCTTGTAATTGATGTTTAATAAAGAAATCAGCCAGTAGTTCCCTGGTTCTTTCACATCTTTCCCCTCTTTTGGAATTAATGTTATACTTGCTTCATTCCATGAGTTTGGTTTCCTGTCTTTTATAATTTTGTTAAGCATTTTTAACATGGGTGGTATCAAATCTTCCTGTAGTTTCTTATAGTATGTTGCAGAGAACCCCTCCGGGCCCAGCGTTTTTGTAACGTTCAATTTCTTTATTGCTTCAGTTATTTCCATCGTTGCTATTTTAGCATTCAACATTTTCTTTTGCTCTTCTGTTATTTTTGGAATGTCTTGTTTTCCCAAATATTCTATTATCTTCTTTTGTGTCTTTCCTTGCGTTTTTATACTGAAAAGCTCTTTATAGTACTTATAGAAAGTTTGTTTTATTTCTTCTTGTTCTGTAATTAATTTTTGCCCTGTATTTATTTCCAGAATCACTCTCTTTTCTCTTTCTTTCCTTAGTTTAAAAGCTAGCCATTTTCCCATGTTGTTTGCCTGTTCAAAAGATCTTTGTTTAATTCTTTTCTATTTCTTGCTTATCCCTAATTGATATTCTGCTTTAATCTGTTCTTGAAAAATCTTCAACTCTGTTCTTACTTTTTTATCCAATGGGTTTATTCTTAATTTTTCTTCTCATTGTTTTATTTTACCCACAATTTCTTGATATTTCTCTTGTCTTTTCTTCTTGAGTTCTGAGCCCCATTTAATGAAGTGGCCTCGTAACACCACTTTGCTGGCATCCCATATTGTCTTCATTATTAGCTCACCTCTCATTTTTTTCTTTAAAATAATTCCTTGTGACCTCTTTTGTCTTCTCGAAATAATACTCGTTTTGAAATAAGTAATAATTAAGTCTCCATCTCATATTTTTCATTGTAGTCTTTATCTCCAGTTGAATTGGATTGTGGTCTGATAGTATCTTTGGTAGAATCTCCATGTCTTTGATCTTATTTTGTAAGCAGTTCGATATAAAAAACATATCTATCCTGGACATTAATTTGTGAGTGTCCGAATAAAAGGTGTACCCTTTAGATTCTCCATATTTTGTTCTCCAGACATCTTGTAGTACCATCAGATCAATTAGCTTAAAAAAGGATTGTGGGAGTTTTCCATGTGATTTCCTGTGAAGTTTCTTCAAAGATCTATCTTTTTTTGAGTCCATCACCCCATTCATGTCTCCTAACATCAAGAAATTATCTTGCCTTGTTTCATTAGTGTAATTCAGCAATTCTAGATAAAATTTGTTTTTTTCTTCTATTGGGGAATATATTCCTATTAGCAGTATATTGAGTTCTTGAAATTGTACCTCCACACCCCATAATGACCTTCTTTGTCTTGAAATTTTATCTCAGATGGGAATTTCTGATTAATATACAATGCCACACCTTTTTTTTTTCTTTTGGGGATGCTGAAAAATAACTTTTTCCTGATTTTGGATTTTTTAAGTATTTGTTGTCTTTGTCTCTGATTCTTGTTTCTTGTAAGCATATTACATCTGCTTTTGTTTTTTCCATGTGATGTAAGACTTGTCTTCTCTTGTAATTTGAGTTTAGGCCTTTTACATTCCATGGTATTATTTTAATTGTCATATTTTTCCATTAAAGTCTTTCTTCTATGGACTCCTTCAATCTTTTCTGAGTTTCCCCTTTCCTTTTCGTACTACTTTCTTTTCTTATATATCTTCTTCCTCCATGTATAAGTCTTCAATTTCCAATTCTGGCTTCTGTGAATCTTCTTCTTCTTGTTCTATTTGCAATTCTGTATCAATATTCTCTTTTTCCTTTCTTTCTTCTTCTTTATTTGAGTTACTTTCAGGGTTTTCTTCTTCCTGTTTCCCTTCTTGGTTTCCTTCTCTATCGTTTTCACTTCTGTTATTGCCTTTTAATTTGGTTGTACTTTCTAACTCTCTTTTTAGTTTTTCAAAAACCTCCTTTGCTCCTGTAGTATTTGTAACTTTGTATCTCCTTTGTTTGTATGTGTAAGATATCCCTTCCAGTCTTTCCCATTTGTATATTATTTTGTGCTTTTGTGTTAGAAATTTATAATCCTGTCTCTTTTTCAGAACTTCATATGGGATATCTTTAAAGATCCTTATAACGTTGTCTCCTATCTTTAACTATTTCTCATAACTGACTTGTATTATTTTCTCTTTTATCCTGGTTCTGATAAAACAAACCACCACATCCCCGGGCCAAGTCTTCTCTCTTGCTACTCTTGAGTTTGCTCTGAAGATACAGTCATTCTCTGTCTCCATATTTTCCACTTGCATACCTATATAGGCCACCAGAGATGGGATTATTTTCTCATACAAATTTTCCCCGGGTACTTCTCTGATCCCTCTTAATTCAATACATTTCTCACAGTATTGTAATTCTTGTTGGCTGATCATCAATTCTCCCTGTTTTTGATTTCCTATCAGGATTTTCTTTTCCTTTTCCAACAGTTTAGTTTTTTCTTGCACTTCCTGAATGTCAGCTTTCATTGTTTTGATCTCTTTATTCACATTGTCTATTCTTTTTTCCAGTTGTTTCTATTTTTTTTGGGATGTCTGGTTTGATTTCTGCTCTGGTGTCTTTCATCTCTTGCCTCATCTCCTGTTTAAGGCTTCTTATTTCCTTCAGTATTTCTGTCATCTGTTGACCCATTTCAGTAGAAGATCTTCTTGTTGGGTCAATTAGTTGTATTTGAGTTTGTGTTCTAGCTCCTTTCCTTAAGCCAGTGGCCATTTTACTTGTATTTCTTGAATTTTATCACCAGGTGGCGCTTCTGAACTGTATTTGACTCTTTAGTTAACACTTCACGGGTTAACTGAATTGTTTTCTTTTTCTTAATGTTTCCAGCTGGATCTTCACAGGTTTGTTTTCTCTCTGTGTTCCAGCACCAAGGTCACTTCTATCTGTGAAGGTAAATTAATTTGTCGCACAACGCTTTCCCATCCACTCTCCTCTGTATAACTTTAGCTACCATTTTTAAATTCATTCACTATTATAAACAATTCTTTCTATTATAATTTCTCCTTATAATTATATTTAGTACCTTTTATATTCAATAAGACAAGAAAATTAAATTCATTGCACAGTTCATTAAATCATCTGTATATATCAAACAATCAACTATAATCCTATTATCAACTGTAAAAATCAATTTAATTTTGACTTAATTATATCTCTGTAGATTATCTATTTGTCTGTATATTTATATATGTATATATATTATGTATTTATATATATTATATATTTATAAATTTATATATTTGTGAATTATGTATAAAGACTTCCAATTAATTCCTTAATATTCCTTCTGCTGCCCCCTTATTCCACTACCCATCATATTTATGTTATACTTTGTTCCAGTTTTTACAGTCTTTGATCTCTGATGTTCTCTTCACAGAGAGCTCTGCTGACTTATATAGTGAGCTCCAGCAGATTCTCCATGAGCTCAGCTAATTCCGACTCTGTTTCTTTCCGTAACTCAGTTCTGTCCTCTTTGCATGAGCTCAAGCTTTTAATTCTTTAATTACACTGTCCTCTCTGTCTTTCTTTCTTTTCTGATCCAACTCTGTTCCTTTCCTTCTTTTCCAGTGAGCTTCTGGCAGCTTCCTTACTGAGCTCCCTTCCTCCAGCTTATTGTCTCTGATGCCCAGTCTCTTCATGCGAGCTCAAGCTGTGTTGACTATCCTTTTGTTATGTATTCTTTTCTCTCCTTCAGGTTAGCCCAGTTCTGGTTTAGCTGTCTCGTTCTGTCTTCTCCTTCTTCAATTTTAACTTTCCCTTCTCGACAACAGTTACCATAATTTTTTTCTTATCCCACATCTCCAATCTCTTTTTATATTTCATTTTCCTTCGAGAGCTCCAGCGGATCCCCGCAAGCTCCAGCTAAATTCCATCTCCATCCTTCCTCGTCACTTGTCCTTTCTCTATTTCAGCTTCTAAAAGTTTTATTTTAATTTGATCCTTACATTTCTTTATTGTTTTATTGTCTCTCCTAGTCTCTTTATATCATCCTTATGTTTTATTTAATTTTGGTCTCTTTAACTTATTTACTTTCCTTGGGGTTTCTTACCCCCTCTTCTCTGCTGTTCTCTTTACTTTGGTGTTTCAGTTCTCCTTTTCAATTCTGTTTCTGTTTTTACGTCTGGCATGATCCTTTAATCTTTGAGAAAATTTAGTTTTGGACTAAGTTCAGTTCTGATTCTTGAGTTAATTTTAGAGTCTGCTTTATATTAAAAAGTTTCGGGCAATGCTTTGCTGCCCAGAAGCAACTTCCCAAGCAGATGTGGTGCTCCCTGACCCCTCACTCTTACTCGGCTTTTGAGCCCATCTGCTGATCGCTCTTCTTGCCTAAAGAGTGGAACTGGGTCCCCGTTGAGCCCCTATGGACCCCCTTTACCAGGGGAGTTCTTTGCCGAGTATATTCTTTGGCTACTCCACGTGGGGAGTCAGAAACAGTGGGAGCTACCTCACTGTTCTGGCGATCGTGGTGCCATTGAAACTGGAAGTCCGCTTTATGCATTATGCTTTAAAGGAATATGGACTGGGAGAAGCATTTAGTAAATGATAGGAGATGAGATATCAGGATCGATCAGCAAAGTTAATAATAAATGGAGATAAAAGACAAAGTTTTGCAAAAAAAGAAGTGGATATGACTAGGGTGCCTGCTATCACCATTTTTATTCACAGTAGTACTAGAGATATTACTGATAGTGATAAATGAAGATCCACAGATAAAAGGTCTAAAAATAAAGAAGAAGGAAATAAAATATAACCTTTGCTGATGATGTAATAATATTTCTTGAGGAAACACAAGAATCTATACAGAGGTTGATGGAAACATTGCAAAAATATGGACAAATAGCAGGATATAAGATAAACAGAGAAAAGACAAAGAAGATGACTTTAAATACAAAAGAAGAAGAAGAAGAAGAAGAAGAAGAAGAAGAAGAAGAAGAAGCAGCAGCAGCAGCAGCAGCAGCAGCAGCGGATTTGGAAAAGAGATCCGGATATCAAATTGTAAAAAAAAATATCTAGGAATAATAATAATGATTTGTAATTGGTTGACCGACCGAACCCAAAGGGTGATCACGAATGGCTGCTTTTCATCCTGGAGAGAAGTGACTAGTGGGGTGCCACAGGGTTCTGTCCTAGGGCCAGTACTGTTCAATATTTTTATCAATGACTTGGATGAAGGAATAGAGGGCATGCTCATCAAATTTGCAGATGACACCAAATTGGGAGGGGTTGCTAATACGCCGGAGGACAGGATCAAAATTCAAAATGACCTGGATAGATTGGAGAGCTGGGCCAGGGCGAACAAAATGAAATTCAACAGAGAGAAATGTAAGGTCCTACACTTAGGCAGAAATAATGGAATCCACAAATATAGGATGGGGGACACATGGCTGGATAGCAGTACGTGTGAAAGGGATCTAGGAGTCTTCATAGACCACAAGCTGAACATGAGTCAGCAGTGTGATGCGGCAGCCAAGAAAGCCAATGCAATTCTCGGCTGCATCAATAGGAGTATGGTGTCTAGATCGAGGGAGGTACAGGTACCACTCTACTCTGCTTTGGTTAGACCCCATCTTGAATACTGTGTCCAGTTCTGGGCACCCCAATTCAAGAAGGATATTGACAAGCTGGAGCAAGTCCAGAGGAGGGCGACCAAAATGGTGAGAGGCCTGGAAGCCATGCCCTATGAGGATAGACTTAGAGAGCTGGGTATGTTTGGTCTGCAGAAGAGGAGGCTAAGAGGGGACATGATAGCCATGTTTAAATATTTGAAGGGATGCCACGTAGAGGAAGGAGGGGACTTGTTTTCTGCTGCTCCAGAGACCAGGACAAGGAGCAATGGATTCAAGCTGCAGGAAAGGAGATTCCACCTGAACCTCAGGAAGAACTTCCTGACAGTCAGGGCTGTCCGGCAGTGGAATCTGCTGCCTCGGAGAGTAGTGGAGTCTCCTTCCTTGGAGGTTTTTAAGCAGAGGCTTGATGGCCATCTGTTGGGATTGCTTTGAGGGTGTTCCTGCATGGCAGGGGGTTGGACTGGATGGCCTGTGTGGTCTCTTCCAACTCTGAATTTCTATGATTCTATGATTCTAATAAAGAATAAAAATCAAGAGTTATTTGATGATAACTATGTAAAGACATGGAAGAAGATCCAAAGTAAAATGGAAAATGAATGTATATGAACTTGTCTCTCCTAGGAAGAATAAATGCTTTCAAAATGTCTTTACTGCCCAAGCTGATGTTTCTCTCCCAAAATTTGTCAATAACATTTTTAAAGAATGGGAAAAAGAATTACAGAAGTTTATTTGGCAGAGTAAGAAACCAAGAGTAAGATTTAAAACATTACAAGATGCAAAGGAGAGAGGAGGCTTTGATGTGCCATCACTGAAAATCTATTACCAAGAATACTGTTTAGAAACAATAAAAGATTGGATTCAAGTGGAGAATACAACAATAAAAGAAGTCGAAGGAATAAATAACAGATTTAGTTGGCAAGGATACTTATGTTATGATAAAGCTATTATAAATAATGACTTTAACAATCATTGTATCTGAAAGACTCTATTGAAAGTGTGGATACAAATAAAGCAGAAATTCTACAGAAAACTTCCGGTGTGGACCTCACCCCAAGAAGCATTTAAAATTGCTCCAACAAAACAAGGGAATTAATTGACATATCAAGAGTTGTTGAAATGGGATGGAGATAAGTTAAGAATGTGTACAGAACAGGAATTAAAAGAGTTAGGTCATGAGTTTAACTTGTTCCCATGGAGACAATTAAAAGAGAGATTTAAGATGGATCAAAATTATATGGGTTTGAAAGAAATGAAAATGAATTAAGACGTATTGATGAAAGGGGACCAGAAAAAGAGTATTTCTAGATTTTATAAAATATTGTTGTAAAGAGAAATAGAATGAGAGATTGTTAAAGACAATATGGTTAGATGGGCTCTAAATATTGGACACCCAATTGAGTTGGATACATGGGTGAGGGCATGGAAGACAAATGTAAAATTTACACCAAGTTTAAATCTAAGGGGAAATGTTTATAAAATGTTACACAGATGACACCTGAAAAATTGAAAAAAAAATTAAAAAATGGGCATGGAAATTGTTGGAAATGTGATGGAATGGTGGGGTCTTTTTTTCATATGTGGTGGACCTGTAAGGTAGCAAAAAAGTTTTGGAAAGAAAGACATGATGAAATTCAAAGAATGTATAGATTAAATTTTTGAAATGAAACCAGAATTTTATTTGTTAAATATGTTTGGGCAACAAAGAGAAATAAGATCTCATCAGAAGACATTGTTATATGTAATAACTGCTGCAAGATTGACATACATTCAATATTGGAAAGAAGGAAATTATATTGATATAAAAGAATGGAAATTAAAAAGTACTGGATATGGTAGCGATAGAAAAGTTAACTTTTTCACTTAAAAACAAACCAATCCAGAGCTCTGAAAGAGAATGGCAAGAAGTTGGTTTGGTTTCCTTATAGACAATTATATGAAAGGTTCAAAATAGATGTTAAATTAGAAGGATTTGATATAAGACAGATAAAAAACGAATTTGAAAAAATTATATTTGATAAATCAGATCATATTATAGCTAAATTATGTGGATATCTGTTAGGATATGAGTTAGAGGACCAAACAATTAAAGAAACCATGATATCTTGGGCGAAGATGACAGACCATGTGATTGAATTGTATCAATGGGAGACAGCATGGAAATTAACACAAAAATTTTACAGTAGCCCAGGATCTTAAAGAAAACTATACAAAGATGTTTTATAAGTGGTATATGACTCCGGTTAAAATTCAAAAAATGTACTATACATCACAGAATCAATGTTGGAGATGCCAGGAGAAAGTTGGGTCATTTATACATTAGTGGTGGAAATGTACAAAAATCAGTAGTTTTTGGAAAGAGGTGAATAAACATCTGATGGAAATATTTAAAATTCAAATCTCCTTAAAACTGGAAATATATCTATTAAACATGGTCTAAATGATAGATTCGAAAATTTTTAAGAAATATTGGAGGATCCTATTATACCTCATTACAGCCACCAGAATCTTAATAGCAAAAGGATGGAAAAATAAAGAAACCCCATCCATAGAGCAATGGATGGTTAAAATAATAGAAATGAAAGAAAACGACCGGCTTACTATAAAAATTAAAGAGAAATCTGACAAGGTATTGCGAGAATGGGATCCAGTAACAAAGTTCCTGAAGTAGCAAATGGGGTTTGGCACACATAGAGCATATATAATATCTACAAGGAACAGTATTAAAATACAGAGAAGAGCAAAGAAAATTATAATGAAGGGAAGTACAAAAAAATGCTGTTACTTTTAATTTATTGGACAACAAGGATATGGGTTCAGAATTTTGGGAGTATTTTTCTTTTTTTTCTGTTTGGCTAAGTTTTTTTAGTTTTAGAGAAATCAACTCTCTTTTGAGGCTCTGAAATATTCAAAAACAGGAGCACGAAATATTTAAACATTTAGATAAAACTATGGAAAATATATATAAACAAATAAATGTAAATGTAATTGATGTTTAAAGAAGAAGTATTTGATGTATGGAATGGAAATTATAGTTCATTATAATTTACATTTTAATAAAAATAATGGGGGGAAAAGAAAGAGAATGGCAAGAAGTGATGAATTGGATTAAAGAATAAGAAAGAGAAGAAATAAAGATAGATTGTTGAAATGTGGATAAGGTAAACTAATGTTGTAAAAGATAAAGCATTAGTTGCAATGTAACAATGTTAGAAGTAATAGTGTAAGATTGTTTGTTAAACAGAAACAATATATGTATGGAACGTAAACTCAGATTCAATTGGAAAAAAGAGGCTTGGAAGCGGGGAGGGTTTTTTTATTCTTTATTTAACATTTCAATAAAAATTAATTTTAAAAAAATCTTGAAAATGAATGGTGCATATCTGAATAAAATGTATAACATTTTTAACACCCTGTTTAAGCTGTTACCCTGATTTCTAGGGTCCCTCGGGGGACACCTCAATGTGCCCCATGCGATGGGGAATGGAAACTAGCCAGAGCACAAGCAATAGCACTGCAAGAGGCAGGGTAACCTAGCAGAGTCTTTTTACCCAGTTGTTACAGGGTCAGGCCAAGCCAAAAACCAAACCAAAATGTCCAATAAATGATTTTATTGAATGCAAGTCCAATGCATCAACACACTCATGCACACATGCACCCAAGAGCTATTAAGTAAAAGAGAGGAAATTAGACAGAGGGAGCATTGAAGGAGTGTTGTTGGGGTAATACTACACCTTGTCCTGAAGTCCTGGGTCCAAGAAGACAGTGAAGAAGTGGGGCTCAGCACTGAGAGGGCTGATGGGATCACTTAATGGACAGAGAAATGGCCTTCTGGGATGACTGGGAGTGGTCCAAAGAACCACTCAAAAACAGAGACTATTTGTAGGGGAAAAAGTACCTGGAGGACTAATCCTTTCCCTGGGAGAACAATGGGTGTTGCAGCGATAGCAAAGCTCCACCATGGTAATTTCCTTTGCGTGATGAGATTGCAAGGTGCTGCCAAAGTCTCAGGATCTTCAGCTGTGTTAGTTCGTGGTGTGACTTCTGGTCCTCGCCTGAAGAAATATTTGCTCAACTTGGGGCAGACACGCTAATCCCCTCAAGTTGGCTTCCTGGGGCTGTGGACCCTTTGTTTATTGTGGGTTTACACATCTTGAGGTCTCTTAGGGCTACGTGACTGGGGATTTTATTGGCCTGACCTGGTTTTCAGTCTTTTGACCCTTGCTGCCTATGTGCCCCTTCAGAGGACCTCTCTGGCACACAGAATCATATTTTAATATTAAAATTGTAGACCCTGGGATAGGGTTTCTCCACAGAAGTAACAAAGCTTCCAAGCATCCACTAACAGCAATGTTTCTAGTATATCAAAAAATTAATTTGTTGATTTCCCTTGATGTTGTTGTTGTTGTTGTTCTGAATACCTGATTTGGCAGGCATAGTGGCCAATTTGAAACCAGTGTACTGTAAGGCTATACTGGGGAATTCATCCAAATTCCTACAGTCAGAAAAGTCAACAGATTTGCTGAACTGGCAAATACATCAGCCAAAGCCACCCTTTCTGCAATGACCAAGGCATACTATGATTCCACTTCAACCACCATGGTTCTGTCATGCAGAATCGTGGGATTTACAGTCCAAGGTGGGACTTTAAGAAATCTCAGGTACAGAGCTCAAGTGTCCCAACAAACAGCAAACCCCAAGATTCCATAGGATGTTGGCATATCAGTTGCAGTGGAATTATACTACTCTTACTATTTAGTAGTAAATGTCTCTGGTTTCAAGCCCTGTAGCATAGCTAATTTTGGTAGGGCAAATGCCATAGCAAAGAAATCCTCCAGCTAGTTGTCCCAGAGTGCTCAATACCAGGGTAGCTAACCAGATGTACAGCAGTTGTTTGACAGGGCCCTTTACCTCACTGTGCTCCAAAGCAATGCCCCATGCAGAGAATCAGTTGCCACAGAAATTGTGAGTGGAAGATTGCAGTGGCAGTACAAAAAAAACACACACCAAGCCGCTTTTGTGATATTCCATGTGGAGAAATGCAAATATACCTCAGTGGGTTTTTTGTATAAATGATAGAACTATCACTCATTTAAATATATGTCTAGGGATAAATTGAAATTTGCATGATGCTCTCTGTTTCCTGTTGATACTATATTTGAACAATGTGCCTTGCAAAGTAATGCAAAGGACTGCAATCACTCACTGCATCTTTGAATTTATTATGAGTGTGGCTAAAGGACATAGACATCCAATTTGTCATGCAAAGATGTTCCAAATGTAGGAGATTACGATCCTGGCACAGCACACGATCTGCCAGCAGATGAGCCCCAAAAGGGGTGGGGATAGGTTAAAGTGAAGAAGAACAGTCTTCTACCAGATCCAAACTTCTTGAAAACCAGAGAGAGCCATTAAACCAGCATAAACATAGGCCAGGATGAAGGCCTCATTCATATGTTGCTTTTCTGTCCAGCAAATTTCAGCTCCAGAAATTTCTGCTGTTAGATTTCATATTGACATGTGCAGACTTTAAGCGGAGTACAAAGATTAGAATGATATATATGATGATCTACTTTGTACATTTTATTATATGATTATATGTTGATCTTTTAATTTTATATTAATTTTTATTTTATCTTTTTATCTAGCCATTGAAATATTAATATGCTGAAATGTGCTAAATAATAATAATAAAACAGTCATCCATTGTGCACTTGGAGATGTGTCTGTTTATTCCTGTGGATTTCACCAGATCCAAATTTCTTGCAAACCAGAGACAGATCCACTAAGCCAGTGCGAAGCTAGGCCAGGTCATTCAAAGTAATTTTCTGTATTCCTAGCTGAGAGAGCTCAAGATTCAACACAGCTTCAGCTGACCTAGTGTCAGCTCAACTAGCCCTTGGCCATTTTTTTCATTTAAGATGTTACTTTATTTGGGGTATAAGACTTATGGAAGAGAAGGAAATATGGACATAGGGATATTGTTCTGAGACACAGAAGCCAGACACAGAGTTGTAGGTTGAATGTAGTGGGCACAACTTTATTACATAAGACAGATTCATCACCAACAGTAATCAGTGGCAAGAAAAGGAGAAGAAGATGCATAACTGGGTGTATTCCTGCCCAAAAACTCCCTAAACATGGCAGGCAGCAACTAGTGTCTAGTTAGCCCCGAGCAAGGTTTGTCAAATTTGTCATTCTGTGGGGCAGAGCAAATAGCCTACAAGACATGAATCAATCTGTAGATACCCAAACCTCCAGGTTAACCCCTTCCCCTGGCTATTCAGATGCTCCAGGACATCACTCCTCCCATTTTAAAGGGTGTTCAGCATCTTCTCCTTTTTCCATACCTGCCACAGTAGGAGGCAGCCTGGCTTGGCAATCCACCTCTCCTGTTTCTTCAGCCCAGGCCTACCCAGTGGGTAGGCGATAGCACTAGAAATCTCTTTTTGATATCAAAATCATTCGGCCTTCCTCTGCCACCCCACTCCACATGTTTGCGAGGTCTTCGGACAAGCACGTAAACAGGCGCGGCCGGTAATAGTTGGACATTCCATTCTCCACCTAGGCAGGCCGAACAGAGGCAGTTCGTTGCTTCAGGGACCTTCCTGCAAACACCTCTTGTTTAAGCGCAACTCTAAACAAAGACGCCCAGCCTCAAGCCAATAGTCTTACAAAGCCAAGCTAAGCATCTTGCATTTGCATACTGGCTATACTATTGTTACATCTGCGCTAAGCCCATCATGTTAAACTTGATCTTTTCCAAAGCTTTGTCCCACTCCAAACTCGCATTGTTCTCACCGAGTATTGCATGGCCTGCAGGCACAATTCACCCTATAAAAACTCCCCGATTCCGAGACCACCTCAGATCGCTCCTGAGTTCCATCCAGCCTTGCTGCCATTTTGTCCAGCGAGCTCCCCTCAGCCTCCACGCTGAGTTTCTTCCCGACCATCTTCAGCTTCTTCAGGACTACGAGAAAAGGTGTCATATCACCCATTTTCCCCGAAAATCCTTATTTCTAGCTCTCCATTAGCTGTGTGGTTGTGGTGTCTTTACTATTTGTTTGTCTTTTAATAAAAACATCATTTTTGTTATTTTAAACCTGTCTGACTGCTTGACTGACCTGACCCCATAGACATTGTGTTACAAGATCCCTGCTAAGTTGGCCCTGCCTCTTGCTAGCTTAAGAAAGTGCTCCAGTTAATTTGGTTATATGGGCGCCCCTCCTGGGACCCCCAGAGAACAGGGTAACACTCCTATCCTACTTTCTCATAATTAAGTATTGGAGTTGGTGAGCAAGGCTGTCAAAATTCAAGTCACATCCTTCTGGAGAAAGAGGCATGTCATCACCTCTATTCAGGTGCACCAAGGATGCACATTTTCCTAGGTGGAAGATGGAGGTTATGCCAGTCTAATTCAAATTATAGATGATATTGCGATTGATATGGTGCTGGCTGCATTAATGCTGAATTACTGTGCATATCCAGCCATACCTGAGAGGGCAACATCTTAGTCCAAAGAATGTGTACATCTGGAAAGAGCCAGCACATATTGTTAAAATCATGCTTACCATGCCAACTGGAGTGCAGAGGTCCTAACTAGGTTATTCTAGCTGCAGGATGATGGTGTTATTTGGATGCTGACACTTCAGAGAGGTTCAAGAGCAAGGCACCTCATTGCATCTCTCTTCTGATCCACTGCTTAATGCTGGTATGCCATCCCAAGATTGCACCTTCTTCCAGAATAGATTGTGTGTTCTTTTGTCTGCCTGCATTTCTCAGCTAGAGTGTCTCACCCAATGAACTAATCTAATCTATGGATCATTGGACAGAGAGATTTGGAAGCTGGTGTTCCACTAACTGAATTTTTGAATGAATTTCTATGTGAATTGTTGGCTTTGCCTTCTGATTTTCAAATAGAAATCGAAAGAACCCATTGAGTTTCCAATGCTTAATAAGGATTTGAGTTGTCCAGTTGCTGTTCAGTTCCTCAGTGTGGCTACTAGAGATTTTCTGCTGCAGTGAAAATCAGATAAGATGATGATTTTTCTTTCTTATACAAAGGAGATAGGTGCTTAGAGAAGGCAACGTACCAAAACAAGAATTCTAGCAAGGCAATTCAACCTAAATTACTACTTGTATCTGGCCTTATAGTCTGTGTCTCCGTGGAAGAGGAATTAAAGAGATTTCAGTTGTTTGAGTCAGTGGGATCTTTTCTTACTGTTCTTAAAACCAGGGCCCAGGCTCAATCCTGGACTCTGGGTTCCACACCAGCTGTTTGATGAAACCTTTCCACAACCAAGCTGATATTATTTACTGAGCCAGTCTCAATGTTCCAGCCTCAAACCTCCATATCTCAATCTATTAATCCATCTCTCTCTTCTCTCTCTCTCTCTCTTTCTTTCCTTTTTTTCTTTGCTTTTTTTAAGTTAATTTCCTTTTCTCCATTTTCTTTCATTTTTGTCTGCATTATTCAGTTCACTGCATTCTATTAATTCCATTTTCATTAGAGTTCAATTTATTTTATTTATTCTATTTCTGTGCTTTTTTTTTTTTTCAACTGAGGGTGTTCTGTGAGACAAATTAATTAAAGAGAGGAAGGACAGTGGAGCAATTAATCATAGTGCTTTCTCCACTTGGAAGCCCATTGGATTTCCTTTTATATATATGTTGACATTTTGGGTTTTTTGTTTTTGTTTTTTGCATTTCTTCAGGTGTTTGGGGCAGAAAGAGTTGTTGACTTTTTTGTTTGTTTGTTTCAACAACCTGATGTATTTCCTTTTTTTAAAAAAAATTTATTTACTTTTATATGACTTTATAAGGTTACTCAGAGTTCATAAGATTACGACAAGCAATATACGCAGTAAAGTGATGATTTATGGAATCAATAATTACAAATCACAACTTAAGAAATATATGTTATTTTATACATATATTTTTTTTTTGATAAATTTTGTAATATTGAAAGTTGTGGATATTTTGTTGAGCATCAGAGTGTCAGTACATTTTAGCATAGATGCTAAAACGTACCGACACTCTGATGCTCAACAAAATTTCATGGAATATTAAAGGGCTGTGAGACAAATGAAGTCTTTCTAAGTTAAAAGAATTTAAGGCTGACCTTGCATTTCTAGAAGAAATCAGTTTGATGGCAAAGGATGTGAACAGCCTCCAGAAAAATTGGGTTGGTGAAATCTATGTTACAGACAGTGTAATGGTGTGGCATTCCTAATCCACCATAAACATCTTTCTGTTTCAATACAATGGGCAATAGCAGACACATACAGACAGATTAATTTAAACATTCTTCTTGTTCTTTGGACTTTGCTAACTTGTTAGTGAGCGATGAACCCTTCTGTAACTTTAAGGCACAATTCTGTACTGAAGGATTCCCCAGACATACATACAGAAGTCTTGGAACTAAGGACTTTTTATCCATATGGACCAACTTAGGATCATACTGTTAGCTGTAAGATCCCATGAACTTTACTTTTGAATAGAGAGGTTTTGAACTTTATTCCCACTTAACCTAAAAATTAATCCCATTGCACTTAATGAGATTTACTTGTGAGTAGACCACTGCATTTTCAATATATACAGCATTTTAACAGCTTCTACTTTACGTTTACTGAATATGTTGCATTTTATTTTCATAGCATAAATTTAATCTAAAGAGGAAGCCGTATCTGTAAGAAATTTTTGCTTCTCTTAATTTTTCAGTAATTGGACAAAATATTCTCCTTTTATTCAAAGTCTTTCTGCATGAATCTTGATAGAAATTAGACCATCTCTGCACTACACTGTTATAGCACTATTATTCCACTTTCAACATTCTGTGGAATTCTGGGGTCTGTAGTTTTCTGAGGCTAAAGAACTCTAGCTGAGAATTCTAAATGCCCCTCCCTAAACTGCAAACCTAAGGATTCCATAGGATGTTGAAAGTGGAGTAATAGCACTAAATGGTCTTACATCAATGATATTGTATGTCAGGAAGATCCTGTACAGCTTTCAAAATATTCTTTGTAAATGCACAATGTTCAAAAGTTACCATTATATCCCTTATATCTCTTAATCTACACTCTTGCCCAACTAAGTACCAATTTTAGTCCATCATCTCCAGGGCCCTTACCTTGCTGGGTTTAAAAGAGGCTAAATTTAGGACCCATTCATTTAGAATTGAGGTGGCATCAACTGCATCTGTGATATGGACCCTAACCTTATTTAGAGGATTGGGGCCGGAGGTCTTCAGCATTTCAGAGGCACATTAAGCCTTTGCTGCACTAACATGTTGTCTAATTGCTGTTATTGTTTTGCACATTCTAGACTATGGCTGGTGAAGCATTCTGTCCCGATATGCAGCCCTAGCTTTATTGAGCAGTGTGCTAGGCTCATAATGGCAATTTCAGATTAAACCTGGGATTGGGTGATCTTGCTGTGGTCAATTGGCTGGGCAAGAAAAGGTCTGCAGTGACATGGCCTGCTGCCAACATTGTTTGAGGAGTGCTGTGAGCCTTCACTGCCTGTGCTGGCAATTCGCCTGGGGGGTAATGACCAAGTTTTATTAAAGGGCAAGACTCTGATCATGCAAGCCATCCATGATATGGAGGTTATCCAGTTATTCTGGTCTGGGGAAGATATACTACGGTTGGCCATTTTGCCCAGAGAGAGGGCCTGGTGAGGGAGAGCCCACATGTATTGTACAGCCTAAAAGAGGGTTAACAGGGAAATCCAGAATGCCCTAGCCAGGGGTCCTTTTCTCACCACATCACCAAATCATTTTCCAATGACCTGAGTTCTACAGAGCTGATGAGGTCCACTTGTCCAGAGATGGACTGCCCACACTCAGTCTGGGTTGGTAGCCAAAAGAAGCTGATAACACACACAGGGCAAGAAGTTGTAGCAGCAAATAATTAGTCAGTTTACTTTAGCAAGAAAACAGTCTTACAAATGAGAAGCAAATAGTCCCAGTAAGGTCTATAAATCAGAGGCGGGCAATATAAACACACATCAGAGGCAAGAACAACAGGGAAAGGAAACAGTCATTTAATCACAGACAAGATCTGGAGGGGAAAGGCTCAGCTCTTATAGGTTCAAAGATCAGTGCAGCTGGTGCTTGATTAATTGTTGTTTGGCACAAATTTGCTGGGAACAATGTAAGAGACCCTTTTGGTATCTGTGCTGGGCAAAGGTGGGTATTGGTAAGTCATTCTCCATGTCAGCAGGGCTCCCCCTGTTCTGTCTCTGGGGTGGGTGGTGGTACTGTCTGCTCTGCAGGTTCTGCTGTCTCAGACTCTGAGTCTGAGTCTGAATCTAGGTCCTGGAAGCCCATGGCAGGGACCAGCTGTTCCTTGGAGATCTGCAAGATGGAGTAAGGCCCATTTCAGCCAGCTGACTGGGTAATGGATTCCAAAGTAGGCTGGAGACTTTCTGAGTTTTCTGAGACATGATTTGGGGTCCGTGGGGTGGGGCAAATACAGCACGATTATGGTGCATTGCCAGGGAAATCTTTGTGATGTAACTAGCTTTGGCTGGAAAGTGAGCATGCAGCCAAGTGAACACATGAGAAGAATCAAACAAGTACATACCAGTTGGCACAGGGAGAGCAGCTGCGGTGTGGAGCATAAAGCAAGAGATAGAGTGCCACCACAGGAGATATTAGAAGTAATAATTGCATGCTTTTACTGTGCCCAACAGTCTACTCCACCTCAAAAGTGTGTCAGCAGATGGAGCCTGTAGATGCCCAAACTGCAAACCCCTGTTATGTTTGCTAATACTGAGAGAGTTGCCAAGGAGTCACCAGGAATAGGCAGAACAAGAGGAAGATATACTTCTTAGAGGGCTTTTTGCATTTGTAAAGGAGTTGGGGGAGGCACCTATAGTGGCCAGGGAAGAACGGGGAGCTAGGAAAGCCTGGAATACAGGAAATGAGAGCAAGCTGGTGATGAGGGACTGGGAAGGGAGGAAGGGGGCATGAGGGCCTGCCAAAGGCAGGAAGAATAGGTAAAGTAGCCAAGGGAAGACAAGGAAGGCCATGGAAGAATAGGTAAAGTAGCCAAGGGAAGACAAGGAAGACAAGGAAGGCCATGGCATGACAATTGACAGACACTCCTGAGGAAATGCTGCACTATGGCAGTGGCAAGATGGCAATGGGATGGAGGCATGTAAAGTACTAATGTTAACAATATAGAAATGAATTTACTCTACTCTTAACAACTATACTACACAGTTAACCGTAGACATTAAAGGCACTGAATACACAATACAACAGTTATCGTAACACTGTCCAGAGCAAAAATAATGGTACAAGATTTCTTAATATCAACAAATACAGTAACTAACTGTGAAGGAATCCTATAATCCTGCAGAGGGAGGGTGGAGGCACCAGAGACAGACACAGGACAAGAGAGGCAATGCTGGCGTGTGGTGCTAGCTAACATGGCAGTAGGATCGGATGAAGGGGGAATGAAGTCCATTAGGTGGTGGTGGGCCATGAGAGGTGGTGGTGAAGACCTTAGTGTGGTGGTAGGCTGAGGGAGTGGTGGTCAAAGGTAGTGGTCAAAGGTGGCAAAAAAAGAGAATAGCAGCATCCTGGGATGTACAGGTAGCAAAGGCCGCAAGATGAGGCAATCAAAATGGCAGGAGGTCAGGGAAGCAAAGACTACAAGATGCCAGTAACCCAAATGACAACAGAGTAGGAGATGGTGAAAGGTGCAAAATGACAGTGGCTAAAATGGCCACATGGGAAGGAGTGAGGAAATGAAGGGCGCTAGATAGAGGTAGGAACAAGAGAAGAAGAGATGCAGAAGAATGGTATGGGCAAGCAGGGTGGGTGAGAAGGATGTCTCTAGTGGAGGGGAGACAGGGAAAGAAGGGGAAAGAAGAATGCCAGAGAACCAAGGCAGGTCCCATACCATGCTCCCTGAACCTTTCCCCCATTACCCTGTAATCCCCACAGACATGCATACTAGCTAGGGCCCCTGAGAACTCCTCCCCCACCCAATAGCCCTCAATGGACAGCCCATTGTTACCCCAACAATCAGAGAAGGGAGGAGAACCATGGCTGCATGGAGACAAGAAGGAAGAAGAGAGGGAGCCAACCCTGGGGCAATGCACCAAGAGGTAGGGAAAGGGACTGGAGTGCCCATACTTACCGCCTTTGCTCAGCCAGGCCATGTGGAAGGAGTCAATAGCATGGCCTGCTTGCACTGACAATCTGGCTGCAAATGGACTGCCAAGAAATATGTCACATGAAATCCTACAAGACTTGGGGTCTCACAAGATATCAGGCAAGGTCTGGTTCTCATACTGAAGTCTCACAATGATATTATTATTGTGGCCCTCATGAGACCAAGCAGCCCTCATGAGACCAAGCAGCTGTATGGCTAGGCCTGAGTGCTATGGTATCAGCCAGAAGGCTTGGCAAAACATGCCCCCCCCGGTGAAGTTGTCAGGGGCAAGTTTCTTTGTGGAAAACAACTTCCTTTGGGGCAGATGGAAAATGGCAGCAAAACAATAGGGAGTGATCTAAAGAGCTCTGGTAGTTTTCCCTTCTAATGAGATTTTATCTACCAAAAAGTTCTTATTTTGCTTAGCTTTACCAAACCCTGCCTCAGTTGTTTTGTTTTATTTTAACCTATATTTTGTTTGGAGAAGTTTTAACTGAGTGTGTTTATATACACCACTGCTATCTGTCCTCATGTTCATTAGCTTGCCTGTTTTGCCAGTGGACTTTTAAGAACTCTCAGAAGCCTTTGAAAGACGTTTTAAAAAGCTTTTTGGGATAGGAAAAAAGATATTTCTGGGATGCTGTTTGGCATTTTGGTGTGTTTAGGCTAACAGTGGCATGTAGGTTTCCACATTTTAACAGTAATTGGGATTTAATAATGTAGCCTGGAAGGAGAACTTGTGAATGTACTGTTCCATCAGCCTCATGACCTGCTGTTCAAAGTTGGTGGAAACAGGCAGGAGAAGAACAAGACCCTGAGAACTCAAGAGACTTCTTTTTTCCACCTAAGAAGAGCCTTTCTGGAAAACCTGTGACTAGCTCACTATGTTGTAACCAGAGCCAAGATAAAGCAGCAGAGATTCAAAGAACCTATCTCTGTACCCACACAAACATCCATTCTAGAATATTGTCTTCCAGTGAAAACCAAATGAAAATTTATGAAGGAGACTGCAAGCAAAGCCAACACTGCTATACTTCTACTGCACCAAAGCATTTAATCTTGTTTCTTCAGTGAATGATAATGTTAGCAAAGATCAGTTGGAAGTTTCAGTAGACATACATGACTGATATTGGTCTCCAGATCCAGAATGTACACATCAAAATCCTTGTTTAATGTCTTCTGTCTATAATACTCCTCTTTAACTCAAATTCAAGTCCAGCACAACTGGCTATAGTCTTCAGATAAGGGTACAGAAGAGGCAGAGAGAACAATCTTCATAGAAGTGTGTGAATGCCTTCAGGACTAATGCTTTCTTGCCATTCAAATTAATGAGACAATTTTCCCCAAGTATGGATAGTCATGGTCAATATTCAGATCTTAATGGATTTCATTGAGATGGTGATTTTGACAACAGCTCCTACTCCAGTACAGACTAATCAATCTAATCAAGAACTTGATAACAACCTGGTTTCTACTGACCTGATATTTCCCTGAGTAATGAGCAAGATTTTGGGGGTCATATAGGTGAATTCTTGCTGGATTGGGAAAAACAGGGCATGACCTTGCACAGCAGGACAACTATGGGAAAACTGCAGGGTGATCCACTTGAAATTTCCCATATTACCTTTTCTGCTCCTGATTTAATAAATGAATGGCCAGAGGATCAGGCAAAGGAAATCAGTGGGGCAGACATAGTTAGGGTACAGAAAGGATTGGAAGTTGAATGTGAGGACTCAAGGGTGAATTTTAACTAAACAGGCAATCATTTAGATCTAATCAGGACCTTTCTGAGTGAGATATCTCAATCTAAGCCTGAGTTTTGTGTCTCAATGTTTAATTGCCAGTATAGTATAAATCTAATCTCCAAATGTGGGATAGATAAATATAAAGAATTTACAACTAAAGTAACCTGACATGTGATATCATCCTCAAAATTTCAAAATCTCTAATAATGTGGCCTGTATCCTTAATATAAAAGGAGGAAGAAGCAACAAGAGGTGTAAAAAAAAAAAAAAGAATACAAGTATGATGCTAAAGATTCCAAAAGAGAGTCTGATCCTGACACAATGGGTCTGCTTGGAGGTGGAAAACCAGGTTTATAACTTTTCAGTAAAATATAGAATATTGGAACACCTGGGTGTTCATGGTATTAAAATTAGACAATTTAGTATCAGTGAAACATAAGAACAGTGCTTCCTGTAGCATAATTTTAATAATAAACTGAATAGAATTTGTGGGGTCAACCTCAAGTTTTAAATAACTGGAAGTATTGTTTATTTGCCTGAAGACTCTTGTAAATAGTAGGACATATAAATGTGGTCATTGCTCATGTTGCAAACAGTGCTTAAAACATCCTAATTCTAAAGATGCATTTCATCTTAAAGACTACACTAATTGCAATTCTAAGGGAGTCATTTAAATTATCCAGTGTCCATGCAATAAATTGTACGCAGAACAGATGTCCAAGTCACTTAACATTAGAAATATAGAATAACATTAGACATCACAATATGGATACCTCTTTAACTGAACGCTTCACTAGCTACAAGCATAACTTGGAATCGTTAATATTTTTTGTTAGAGAAAAAAAATCATTTAAGTCTTTATATTAGCACCATTCTTCATAATAGACTTCTTCAAAGGGAAGCCTCTTGGATTTTCCAAAATGATTTCCCCTATAGGTTTGAATGATGGCTTAGATCATTAGGTCAATTGAATTGTGGATTCATTGAGTGCAAGACCTGCTCTCTACCTACTGTTTTGTGAAAATGTTAATGAATTGGTTTAAATTGTTAGACTATAAAGTGTGACAAAAGTAAAACCTTCCATTACATTTCTTTCCATCATATGATTGGTTTGTAGGATGAAATTGGCTATGTATACCACTATACCATTACATAATTAAGCAAGAGTATAGATTCTATGCTCTGTCTTGGTATTTATTTTTCAATACATAGGAGTTAAGATTGCTGAATCTCCAAGTTAAGACTACCGAATCAAGTTTGAATGATTCTTACATAAAGAACTGAGTGAGGAAGATTGTATCGAAACAACTTAACATTTTCCAGAGTGGTTGTATCATTTATTATCTATTATTGTTAGGGATGGGCCAACGAAATCCTCGAATCCTGAGCAAGGATTCGAGATTCATGAATCCGAATCCCTGTGCCAAAATAGGCAAACCAAATCTTTCAAATCTCCCAACCAAATAGTTCGTTGGAGACCAGGATGCCTGAAAACCTGGGAGACCAGACATACAAGTGGAGATGATAAGTAGGTGAGTTTTTACCTTGGAATAATAATGGCTTTTGCTAACAATTTCAGAAATTACATCTGGGGTTGTATTCTAAGATATTTAAATTAAACATTTAATATGCAAGTTCAGCACTTGACTGGAAGGTACAGACTTGAGATGTCAAGGAAAGCTGAAATATTCCTTTGCATAGCTCCCTTGCAAAGCTCTTTCAGACACAATTCTAGGCTTTGTAGTTTTACAAGGTGTCACAGCCTTCTCTGCCAAAGTGTGCTGGTGCATCATCAAACTACAAACCCCAGGATGCCATAAGGAGCTATGCAAAGAAAAGCCAGTCATCTCTGTACTGTAGTGGTCTTGTTTACACAGGCAGGAAAATGTGGCATTAATCCACACTTTCCTGCCTCTGTAGAAAGGGCCTTCATGTCATTTTCAGTCCTCAGAGATCCTGAGGCAAAACTATGACAATTGTCGTGGCCAGATTTCTTCAGAGGGAGGTTTGCCTTTGCCTAGGCTTTTGCTAAGGCTGAGAGAGTGTGTCTTGCCCAAGATTATCCTTCTTTCCCTTGCTTTTTAAACCCTTTCTTAAAAAAGGATTCAAAAGATTCAAGATTTGTGAGATTTGTGGATTCCCAGAACCTTCCAGGGATTCGGATTTGGAAAATTCTGGATTTGTCTCATCCCTAATTATTATCTACTTAGTATTATTGGACTGAGTTTACTACTTTGCATTTGGACTTGTTCAAATGGACTTGGCATAAATTCTTTATTGGGAAAATTGTAAACACTTCTATACATTTTTTCATTATTTGAGACTATAACTGTATTTGATTTCCCAATTTGTTTTTCACACCACCATATATAACTGTTAAGGTTATATATTATTTATATGATTGCATGTTGTATTTATTATATATATTCATTACATGCATTCTTTATACATTAGCTACTTTTCATAGCACGTATTCTTCAGTTTCAGGACAGTTTATTCAGGTAGGAGACCTTACTGCGCTTTGGTTTTATGGAATTTGCAACATGAAGCTTTATTTAAGAGAGAAACAATTTCTGGAGATAAATGGTTAACATGTAGACACCTGCTATAAATATAAAAAAGACCAATATTTAATGACAAAAAGCAAGAACCTGATTCAGGAAGATTATGATATTTGATGCTTTGCTTATAGACAAATATCTCAATGTTTTAAAATGGATAAAAATTGTTTGGTTTTCAAATGTCTACATCAGAATGTTTAGCCTTCCTGCAATAAACCGTAAAAACAACCTAACCCTCACCCATTGCTTTTTGCATTCTACTAGTGAGTGATCTTTTAAGTGTTGTCAACTTATTTGTCATCTCCAGTATCTTCAACGTCCAGCCTTCTCATGTTGGAGTTGTGGGATCTTTCCACTTCTTCACATACAGTATTCTCACTGCAACAGGCATATATACTGTATGACTGTAACACAGGCCCTTTTTGCATGCTTTTTTTCTTGCGCGAGTGCCCCTTGAGCATCACGTGAATGGGAGCGTAACTCTGTATGACACACTCCCACTCGCGCAACGCTCACGAGGCTAAAGCGGGGCGCGCGCGCATTTTTTGATTTTTGGCTTTAAGCCGAAAACACTGTGTGCTCGCGCAATGCTCGCAGCGCCCTCGTGCCCTTACCTGTGTGCGGTGTGTCGGCAAGCTGGCCCGGTCGCGCTTCCTTCCCCCAGCACAACCTACAGCTCCCAGACTGCGCTGCGCTGCGGAAGGGGCGGGGCGCTAGCGTGACGGTTGCGCTACAAGGAAGCCGATGCGGGAGGCAAAAGGGGCTGTCGTGAGCAGCTCGTGTGAGTGGCTGCTCGCGCGAGCGCCACTCCCCACTGCCGCGATGAGGTAAGGTGCGAAAAGGGCCTCGGTCTTTGTTTATAAGGTCATTCATCAGTCCCAACAGGAAGAATTCTGGTGTCCCTTCATGGTCCATGTCCTATTGAACTAATTCAATCAGTTGGATCAATTTCTGTTGCAATTTCTCTGCCTTGCATTTGCAGAAACTCTACCAAAGCCTCACATATCAAAGCCTTGGATGTCGTTATTCTCCCATTCTAGTATCCCTCTTATTCTCATCTACTTCAACAGTAGTGTTTCTAAGGTTTTTCTTCTTCTGCTGTCAGGTTTTTATTTTCCTCTCCCCTTTTTTCCTCATGTCTGTAGCTTCCACTCTATTGAGATGCTTCATCTCAATGTCACTCCAAGCCAGAGAAATTGTTATTGCCTTCATATTCAATTTGATTCATGCTGTTAGTTGTTGCATCTTTCCCTTTATGTCCTCCTTCATCTTTTTCATCACTGTGGAATCTGCTTTTGCCTCTGTTCTTAATTGCTGCATCTCTGCCATTAATTCCTCCTTCATCTTTTTCATCTCTGCCATCAATAGTTGATTTGGCTCATTCTCTCTGATCTGATCTGATCTTGTCTGTAGAAGGTCTCCTCTGAGTTTGCACTGCTTTTGTTCTGCCACTTGAGATTGTTTTGCAAACCTAGCAGCATCTCTTTCATTTAACGTTCTCAAAAAAATGTATTAAGTAAAAAAGAGAGAACACAAACCAAATATACAAAACAAAAAAATACATTCATACAAACATCAACAAATATCTCAACCTACACATGTCTAAAACAAAAACTAACTAAACATAACTAAAAATTGGTTCAAGCCTTTGTTGCAAACAATCCATATTTATTTGTTTATACCTAACTATTGAATCATTCATTTACCCCCTAGTTATTAATGTTGCTAATCACTTAACATTTTAGTTATTTACTTGCTTAATTTCTCAGGTTCATAAATCATTGTTAAACTATTCTAAATTAGTTTATACTAATGATCAATCATCAGAAGACAATAATCACCTACATAAAAAATAACATTTTAAAACAACAAAGTACCTCTTCTAAATCTACTTTTATACTTCTCATATAGTAATATAAATTTCAAGTTTCAAAACCTATTGTTATCAGATTGCCTTCATTCTTTTTTTTTAAAAAAAATCAATCAACGACTTCCATTCAGAGAAAAATTCCTTTTGTGTTCTGCCTTTTATCCTGTGGGTAAGATTGTCCATTTCAACAATTCCCATCAGTCTATTTAGGCTTATTCTTGATAAATCGAACTTTTCCCAGTATTTTGAATATACTAATCTTGCTGCTAACTATATATGTTGTACCAGCTTATGTTGTTGTTTTATCTTCTTCCCAGATTCCTAGCAAATATAATTCAGGATTTTCAGGTACTTGAAACTTTAAAACATTTTGCTTCATTTTTTGCATCTTCATACAGAACTGTTTAGCTTTATCACATGTCCACTCCATGTGATACAAAGAGCCAGCACAGTCCTGGCTCTCCAACATTTAGCCTTCATCTCTTTATACATCTTTGCTAATCTCTCTGGTGTGAGATACCAATGGTATATCATCTTACAGTAGTTTTCTTGGAGATCATAAGATAGTACATTTTTAATATCCTTTGTCCTAACTTTTCCCATTTATTCATGTGTATATTATATTCAAAATGCTTTGTCCAGTTACTCATATATTCCCTTACTTGTTCATTTTACACATCAAATTTCAATGCAAAAAGAGTTGCCATTCTGGAGCTTCTTTTCCGTTGCAACACCCATTGTTCTCCCGGGAAAGGATTAGCCCTCCTTTCCCCTACAAATAGTCCCAGTTTTTGAGAGTTTCTTTGGATCACTCCTGGTCATCCCAGCTGACCGTTTCTCTGTCCATCGAGTAATCCCCTCAGCCCTCTCCATGCTGAGTTCCACTTCTCTGCTGTTTTTCCCGGACCAAGGACTTCAGGAACGACAACTCCTTCAATATTCCTCCTATCCAGTTTCCTCTCTTTTGCTTCTTAATAGGTCTTGAGTGAGTGTGTGAGTGATTGTGTTGGCGCGTAAGACTTTTGTTTAATAAAATCATTTTATTGGACATCTTCGTTTGGTTTTGGCTTGGCCTGACCCTGTAAAAAACTGGGTAAAAAGACCCCACTAGGTTACCCCGCCTCTCGCATTGCTATTGCTCGTGCTCTGGCTAGTTTCCATTCCCCATCACATGGAGCACATTGAGGAGTCCCCCAGCAGACCCCAGAAATCAGGGTAACAACACCACCCCATTCCAATCTCACATCAAACACCAATTTTCACAAGATAACATTGAGTATTATTTCTGGATTAACATTTCTGCAACACTGGTACATAAACCCACACTGCCAACATTTTATTAACACTAATTTCAATCTCCACAAATCTTCTTTCTTTATCTATGAAAATAAGCTTCAGAGATAACTTAGGTCTTATGTATAAAACCACCCCATTTTCCTTCAAGTGTTCAGCTGAGATAAATTCTTCACGTAGGCTTTTTTTGTATTAAAAGTTTTTGTCTTTCTTCTGAATATGGATGTCCAGCAAAAAATAATAATAATAATAATAATAATAATAATAATAATAATAATAATAATAATATCCAAGTACAATTCCTTTAAGTAATGAAATATCTTATTCTTTTTCTGGGGGGTGTTTACCCCATTTATATTCAAGTTCAAAAATTTGTAATCCATTTTTACAGTTCAGATAGTAAAAAGTCTAACTTAGGCCCTTTCTGCATGGGGAAGTTAAGACAGACCAAGGCGTCCTGTCATGGAGGTCATCCGCACCTTGGATCGGACTAGGTTCAGACTATTTACCTTAGTTCAGCACCTAAATCTGATCCAAAATGCCCCCAAGTGGTCCTCCAGTGTGCTATGCGAAGACCGGAAAAAATCAGTCTTTCAATTTTCCAGAGCGCACCATTGCGTTCCTGCTCAGTTGTGCAGATGCACAGATTCACACCAATGTGAGCCTGCAATCAGCGGAGGGCAGGCTGTGGGCATGGCCAGCTTTAGCAATTGGCCCGTACCCACAAACAACCAGAAGCTGCTATTTAGTAAGCCTCACCAGTGCAGATCTGAAGATCTCACACTGCTCCACATTACCCTGGAACAAACAGAGGAGCCCTGCGGAAGGGCTTAAGGGAGAGTCCACATTGCTTCAAGCCAAGAAGAAGTGGTGAGTAATGGCACGGAGCGATTCACTTGCCTTGTGTGGAAAGGACCTTAGTCACTACATATTTTGTTGCCAAATCCTCATTTTCTTTATCTTAAGTACCTAATGAAATTTCTCCCTTTTCATCACAGTCCTTGGGCTCCTCTTCTGATTCTTGTTGTTCCATTTCTTATCAAAACCATTCTTAAATGTTCTCAGAAACTCATTCATCTTGTCAAACTAGGTCAGCTTGTACCTTTCATTCTTGTATGTAAAAAGTCACTCATTCCAGTCTGTCCGAATTGAAATAGATATTCTTTCTTCTGTTTGTCCACCAAAAAATTATAATTTTCTCAGAAATCTTTCTTTCTCTCTTTGTTCAAAAAGCACCATTCTATTCAACTGTTTCTCTAATTCTTGATATGATCTTGTCTCCATTTGGATAGTCTTAGGCCATTTCCACACCAGAGTGGAGAAGCATTTCACTGTGTGTTGTGAATGGTGTTTTTTACTCCAATTTTACTGGATTGTTATCTGCACTCCCTCCAGTTTCTGTTGAAGTAAAGCAGTGAAAATCATTTGCCACTTCTGCTCCTTCAATTCTCATGAAACCCCTATCCTCCACCCATTCTCTCCCTTGCTCCACACTGCTGCCTTTGATTGGTCAATTTAAAAAAAAAACAAACCATTGCTACCTATCAGTGGAGGTACTTTAGTTCATTCCTATAGAAGACAAGCCCAACCTCCGGTTTGATAATAAAATTGCTAGTGTGTTGTGAAATGATCCATGTCTAAAAAGTGTGCGACCAACATGAAAAGTTTGGAAAGTTCTGGTCTAGATAACCAGAAATTGAAAAGCAACTATCCTCAGAATCCCAAAGTATTTCATTGTATTCCAGCACCCGCCTTGCATTTGATGGGCAGAGACAGGAGTGGACAGAAATGACACCAGGGAAAGGCGGGAACGCCCACAGAGAACCACCTCTGCATGTACACCTTCCGCATGTTGTCAGAAACGCAACCAAATTGGTTTTTGTGCTTTACATCAGAGTTTTTCTGGTTTTACAATACATCAGTTTTACGTCGATAGTAATTGCATTAAGAGCTCAAGCCGTTCGAATCCACAGAGGAAACATCGATACTAACCGGTTTAACGTGCAGACATAACAGCAAGAATATGATGCCAGTGCGATGTATTACCCTTGTGTGGAAAAGGCCTTAGTTTCCAGCTGGGTAGTCTTTTCTTGCAACATTCCTATTGCTCTCTTATTCTCTTGAATTTCAGCAGCTATCTTTTCCAGTATCTGTTAGATATTTTTAAACTTCACATGTCACTTGTTCTCTCAATTCATCTGCCTTATTCTCAAAGGATAACTTAAATTGCTAGCTCCATCCCCAAGCAAGTCAGTGACTCACCAGAAGCCCCACTGCCTTAGACCATGTGCTCAGGAAGTGCACATGGCCAGAAACAAACACACCCACACAAGCCTTTAAAAACACAGTCACAGTTCTTTGTACTAGCTGAAGTCCCTGAACACTCTTCATAGTCAACCCCATGTAAAGCACATTATAGTAGTCCTAACAGGATGTAATTAAGTCGTGTACCACTGCGGCCAGACCCAACTTCTCAAGGAATGGTTTCAGTAAAAATCTCCAAATACCCACTTTGAAGTTTGACTTCTCTCGATTATTCCACAGGACCTGATCTGGAAGTAGGTACATGGGAAGAGGCATAGAATCATAGAGTTGGAAGAGACCACAGGGGCCATTCAGTCCAACCCCCTGCCACGCAGGAACTCACATCAAAGCACTCCCAACAGATGGCCATCCAGCCTCTGCTTAAGAACCTCCAAAGAAAGAGACTCCACCACACACACATACAGGCCTTACAGGTCCCAAGTGGAAGACACATCGGATGATGGTATGTGTGAACAGGGGATGCTGCTCTGTGATGGTAGTAGATTTGGATGGAGGAAGGCACCTACCTTCACACAAAAAGGTAATCTTCTGGTTCCTCAGCCAGTAACACTGGATGCAGTATTATAAAGGTGAGTGTGGAGATTTGCATCCTGTCTCCTACAGACCTCTCTCCTGTGTCACTCACAGCAGGGGACTCGTGGCCCCTATCCTGAAACACAATTGTTCCAGTTGTGAGGTGGATTGTGTTACCTAGGGAAATCTATGGTGCCTTAGTGAGTGTGAATAGCTAGCTTACAGGTAGCACTAGAAGGACAATGTAAGCTTTTGATAAGCAAAAGTTTGCTTCTATGGTCAGACATATGTTAACAGAATACATTGAGATCTTTCTGAAATAAATATGAACCTGTTCTTTTTCCCCACACCAGGTAGCACATTAGGTCCACCCTTCATTGTGCCTCAACTAGATCCACAACAATGATAAGGAGGGTCAAAAAGGGGAAGACTTGCCATAGGTATAATAGAACAACTTTGTGAATAGGCCCACCTGCAGGAGTACCTGCAACGAATGGATATAGACTCTGCTATGCTGCATGAGATGGTGGACATTCTAAAAGAAAATACCAGATCCAGTCAGGAAAACAGGGGAGTGTTTCTGGAGTGCGTGCATGCAGCCACAGCAGCCCTCACAGGAGTAGCTAACAGCCTGGTGAACTGCACCATAGCATTAGCTAATCATTGGGGCAGGATTCCTGGGAGCAAGCCACAGTGTGAAGCAGTGACAACTTCCAGCACTGGGGCAACTGAGGGATCATTAACCATCATTTGCTTCTGAAGCCAAAAACCAATGTGCTTCTGACAGTCTGGAATCTCAAAAGCATTTCTAGTGGTCTCCCTTTCTTCTGTTGTCAGTTATTTTGGATACAAAAACTGGTGCAATGCGACTGAAAGTCTGACAGAGAACATCACCCAAAGTGAGGCTTGCAACAACCTCTTTTGACATTTTTCATCCCCTGTAGTTGTTTTTTACTTCCATAAATTTCAGCATAAACATACTTGCTTCCATTCTTTTGCTCAATTCTCTGTGTATGCAGATAAGGAATCTAAAAAGGAGTGATATTGCTATTAAGGACCTCAGCACTCAGGCCTTATCAGTGTCATCAAACTTTTGTTTGTCTCTATAATCTTCTACATTTTATATTTTGCTGGTATGAAAATATATACATGTAATATTTTGGAAAGTGGAGAAAATGAATGGTTCATTTGTGAGATTTTTTAATCTATATATTATTTGGTATACTCCATAACACTAATACTGATCAATCCAAAACTGGAAGAGGAGAAGGCTCACATTGTTAATATCAGACAAGAGGGCACTGGATATGCATGTCTAGTGTTCTTAATCTCTATTTAGTGATAGTGAGCTATATTTATAATTACTACTACACAGTACTTCTCCTTAAGTTGTTTTCTGAAAGAAAAAACACGTGTTGGCTTAAATCAATTTCCTGATCACTCCAAATCAGTTTCTTGATTTTGTCTGCTTGATGCTGCTGTGTTACATGTTCTAACAAAAACGAATTAAGCAGTGGCGGAGCTTGGAGTGTGTGGAGGGGAGGTGGGAGGGAACGGGGTTATGGTGTGGGAGGCATGGCCACTGTGTGTGGGGGTGTGTGGCTGGAGGCATGGGGGCATGGCTAGGGCATGCGGGGGCATGGCCAGGGCACACGGTGGCATGGCTACAGAACAGGATGCTCCAAAAACATTGCCACCTCGGGTGAACCACCCCCATTGCCCCCCATCCCTACATGACTGTAATTAATGTATTTTAAGGAAGGGAAGGAGAAACTGTGGAACTTCCAATGAAATCTGCAGAAGAAACTGAAGATGTATTTCAAGATCCTCAAAAGATGGCTGTATCATTATTCGAGCACCAAATGACATGTATAGGGGGTGAACTGCTTTGCTGTCTCCTTTGTCTGTCACATGTCTTGATTTTGGTGCTTAGCTCCAATCAAACATAGCACTGGTCTCACTCCATGGAGACCATCAAAAGCTTACCTTCCCCTGCAGTGGTTCATTGCATGAATCTAGGTAAGTATTTTTTTAAAGCCCTGTTTTGTTTCATTAATTTAAAAAGCCCAAATAATAATTATATTATTCTTTTCAGATTTTAGCCCTCTGGTCATGAGGCTTTAGGTTTTGATCTAATATTATTGGGATTTTTGTTTCCTTAAAGGAAGAAAATCCTGGGACAGAGGCAGCAAAAGGATCAAGAGGAAAGTAATTTTGACTTGCTTTTCTTTTTTTCTTTTTTTAATTCTCTCCATGTCATTCTATCCAACTGTTCCCCAGTCAGGCCAAGTGATGTCTTCTGCATGCACATTAAACATTGCTAACCTCAACCCCTGTCATGGTCAGCTTCACCTCCTGGTCTGCCAGCCATCAATCTGCACTTGAGCCTCTGGACACCAGGCAATCCCTAAGCAGTGATGTTTTTAAGTCTTTTACTCCAAGTCTCAAGTCAAATCTCAAGCCCTTGCAAGATACTTTCAACTCAAGTCTTGAGTCAAGTCTCAAGTCTAGAAGCCAACTATATACCCCAACCTGTATTCCAGAATTTCTGGACAGAGTCAAATAAAGTCGGTATTAACAATTAAGTAGAGTCAGCCCTCTACTTTTGTCATTTTGCCATCTACAGCTTTGGAAGTGGGGAACAGATCCTTCTTACTTCCCATTTGCAAAGCTGGAGGTTTTTTCAAAAGTGGGGAATAAGGTTCACGAGCTTTAGAGGGAAGGATCCTTCCTCCCCATCCCATTGCCTAACACATTTTCTGTTCCCCTTTGAGATACACACCCTGCACTCTGGGCAAGAGTTTTGCTTTCTATTCTTAGGAAAAGTTTTAGAAAGCTCCTCCTATATGTAGCAGGGACAGGCTGTTGAGCAGACCTCAACCTCACTTCAAGCCCATTGCCTAACCCATTTGCTGTTCCCTCTGAGAAATGTGTCCACACTTTGGGCTTGAGACAGATTGGCATGTGACCAGTCAGTTGTAAGGTTTCTGGAGGAATGTGTTATGTTACTGAACCAAGTGCAGCAAGTCAGTCACTAAAAATATGCAAGTCTCAAGTTGAATCGAGTCAGTGTGTAATTTTTGCTGAGTCAAGTCTGAGTCAAGTCACTTCAGCGACTTGAGTCTGATTTGAGTCTGAGTCTATTGACTTGAGTCTACATCACTGCCCCTAAGTAGGCCTCAGTTCACTTCAATGCCATGAGAAAGAGGCTGATATAGTACATTCAAATATATTAGTACATCTAATCCATCAAAGGTGACCGGAACCAACAATGCAAAACAAAAAATGGAAATGTTGTAATAGAATCTCTCCAGACTTTGCATTTCCATCAGTTTCAACTTGCAGGAAAGCAGGAGGCCAACCTGCCTTTTAAATCAGCATGTGAGGTATCTTTAATTTTTCCCCTTGAAAACCCACCAATTTCACTCGTATTATTGCAGTTATATCAATCTGCAAGTATTTGCTTTCTGGTGAAATGGGGGGTACAGCAGGATAAAACTGCCAGAGAGCTTCAGCCACTTGTAGCTGTGTGATTAGTGCCAGTCATATGTCTGTAAAAGTTTCAAAGATGTCTACCTTTTACCTTTTATATATTCACTGCACCAAACACCAGCAAAAGAGATGGCAAAGATGATATAAGCTGGGATCCTCATAGATGTTCAAGATGTCTCAGGATACTCCAAGGATAACTGTTTATTAGTGTTTTTTTTAAAAAGCTCTGGTTGTGCAATTAGTTTTTAAAAAAGCCCAAATAACAATTGTATTATCTTTATCAGGTCTCAGCACTGATTACCAAGCTTTTAGGATCTGATCTAAAGTTACTGAGATTTTTGTTTCCTCAAAGGAGGAAAATCCTGGGGCAGAGGCAGGAAAGGGATCAGGAGGAAGGTAACTTTTTTCTTAAATTCTCTCTGTATCATTCCATCGAAAATTTCCCCAGTTCACCCATTCAGCCATGTGCCAACTAAACATCATTAGCCTCAACCCTGTCAGAGCAGGTTTCACTTCTTGGGTCTGCCAGCTATCAACCTGCACCTGGGCCTCCGGAGACCTTGCAATCTCTAAGTAGGCCATGAAAAAGGGACTGACATAGTACATTCAAATATATTAATATGTCTACATTAATCAAAGGTGTCTAGAATCGACAATGCAAAACAAAAAATGGAAATGTTGCAATAGAATCTCTCCAGACTTTGCATTCAATTGATTTGAACTTGTAGGAGAGCAGAGAGCCTACCCCCCACCATTTTAAATCAGCATTTGGTCATGTTTAGTTTTAGTCCCTGAAAACCCAGCACAACATAAGATTAGGGCCCTTTCCACAGGTGGTGTCCTCATGGTATGGGGACAAGAGAGGAGTGGGACCACAACAATGCTTCTGCATGATGTCATTGCAGTCCTACCCTTCTTACATGGCCATTGATGGAAAAACTCCATCAATGGCCCCCAATCACACAAGCCTTCCATTGCAACCAGCCATGCAGAAGGCCTGGAAGCATGAGGATGCTTTTCCTTCCCCACTTCAGCATGGCAAGAAGGCCAGCTGCAAGGCAGAAGAAAGGGGTGTGTCCCTCATACTCCCTCCTGCAGGCAGCCAGTCACATGTGGAGAGGAGTGCTGGAGATACACTCCCATCATGGTAGAGGAGCTACTGAGATTGTGACAGGATGATGCATGAGAGTGTCATCCTGTGGAAAGGGCCTGGGCTTTGCTGTCTCTCAGGATGCTAACTCAGCAACAGCAAAAGGAGCTGTACTGTGTTAGCATTAGGCAAGTACTGATATTTGATTTCAACTCTGAATTCAAGATTACAGCAATTATACCACAGTGCAGCTATTGCTTTCCGATGACATGGAGGGTACAGCAGGGCATAGGTGCCAGAGAGTTGCAACCAGTAGCAGTTGTCTGGCTAGTGTCTGCTATCATGTCTGTATGTCAAAACGTGTATCTTCCTTTTATCTTTTATGTTTCCACTGTCCCAAAGACCAGCATAAAAGCTGTCAAAGACTACTGGCATGTAAGCTGGTCCTCAGATTCATGAACTTTTGTCAGCAGTTGCTCATGCAGCCAAACTGCATCACAAAGGGAAATGCCAGCAAGAAGATGAAATTCCACTGGTGATTTTGGGTAATCGGACTAAATATTTGAATATTTATCACAAAAATATTTTAATGATATTGTGATAGACTATGCTGGGATACAACTCATTATTATACTTGCAAAATGTAAGCCATTTCCTGTGGGGAAGGAGGAACCTGGAAGAAGTTGGTGGAGAGATTTTTTTGGAAGGGTTCTTGAGGACTTTTACCAGTTTGTTTCTGTGGGAAAGATGAGATTCTGAAGTCTTGTGATGTGATCTTTCTTTACAAAACAGTTTTTCCCCCTGGATGATTACATCTGCATCCTGAGGATTAAAATTTTACTTTTTATTTACTGTCCACCCTGCTTTCCAGCTCAAGGCCTCTATCTCAGGCCATTTCCACTCTACACAGTTATAGTGCTATTATTCCACTTTCAACATTCTGTGGAATTCTGGGGTTTGTAGTTTGCTGAGGCAAAAGAGCTCTCTGGCTGAGAATTCTAAATGCGTCTCTCTGAACTGCATACCCCAGGATTCCATAGGATGCTGAAAGTGGAATAACAGTAGGGCAGAATAACACAGTAGCACAATAACAGTAGGGTGGAAATGGCTTCACTGTCCCCTGTGAGGTTGCCTTCCAAACCATCCTAACTTTCTAGCATGGAGCCTACATCATATGACTTACCCTCTCTGAGGTTCCTTCCCCCTCTACAGGCTGGCTTACCTCAGTGAGCAGGACAGTCCACTCTAGCTAGCCACTCCATTCTTCTTTCCATTGAAGTGTGTAACCTCTTCCCCATGTGTGGCAGATCCATCCATTGCCTCCATTCATGAGTCTCTGCATTCCTACTCTGCAGTTCACCCATTTTTTCCTCCATATTCCTCCTTATCTGCTTGGTTATACATAACATCTTTCCACTTTTTCTATCCCTTCCTTCTTTTTCTTCCTTCTTTCCTCTCCCTTGATACCAGTCCCAGCTTCCTTTCTGCCTCACCTATCTACAACCTGCCCGCATAACCTACTCCCATTGAAGAGGCTTAACCGTTCTACCTCTAGAGTCTGCTCTGCTGACCAACGCAGGCTATTTCCGCACTGGACTGTTGTAGCGCTCTTATTCCACTTTCAACATCCTGTGAGATTCTGGGGTTTGTAATTGACTGAGGGCTCTCTGGCTGAGAATTCTAAAGGCCTTTCTATAAACTGCAACCTCCAGCATTCCATAGAATGTTGAAAGTGGAATAATAGCGCTATAACAGTGTAGTGCAGAAATGCCCCCCGGCTGCCTTCACTCTACTATTCTGTCCTCAGTGACACTCCCAATCTTATGGCTCTCACATTTGCAAAAGCACCTTTTGTTTTAAAAGGAGCCCAGCTTTTTACAAACTATTAATTGTCACGGCAGAGGATTAATCAGTTAGCTGTTGCCAAATCTGTTTTCTTCACTCACACATACACAGAGAGACAGAGATGGAGAGTACAGCTGCTCCTAAATCCTGTAGGTCCTTTGTCTCTCAACTTTTCTTTCTTTCTCTCTCTCTACAACTTTTGTTGTAGCCATAAACCCCCACACCCATTCTGATGTGAGTCAATTGGCACACATTGAAAATGATATGAAATTAAATTATACACTGCTGTGAACGATAGTCTTGCTGGAAAAGACATAAGTTGACTGAACACATGCACTACAAAGGTGGTTCAGGAATTTTCTCTTAATCATAGCTAGGTTCTGAGCAGGTCAGGCACTTTCAAGTGCTAACGAACTTCCAGCTAGTTATCACTGAGACAAAAGAGACTCTACTGTTCACGCAGAAATGTTGATCATGTCAAGGTTGTTGCTGGGCAGGCAAAGTTTTCCTATGAGTGGACGGCAGAGGGAAGAGGCGGTGTGGACAGACAGCCAACTTTTACCCTGATTTCTGGGGGTCCCGTGAGGGACACCTAAGTGCGCTCCAAATTATACAAGTTGGGGAAATTAGTCAAAGAACACAAGCTAGCGATATGAGAGGCAGGGCAATGGAATGGAATCTTTTACCCAATGTCTATGGGGTCAGGCCGAGTCAAGGAGCAAGCAGAAGTGAAATTTAATAATGTTTGTTTTATTAAAATACAATCAATCCATTGCATGCAACACACTCACACAGATAAATATAGAAATAAAGGTTGGAATTGGATAGAGGGATTTTTAGAGGGTTTGTTGGTATGGGTGATACTACACCTGTTCTGAAGCCCAGGTAGTCCGCAGCAGAAGTTCGGAGGTATGGAGTTCTCAGTACGAGGGACTGAGGGGAAGGCTTGCCAAGCAAAGCGGCAGCAAAGCGGGATGGAAGTCAGGAGCAATCCAAGGCAGCTCTCAAAGTCAAGGGTTTTTATAGGGAAAAATGTGTCCACGGGCTAGTCCATACTTGGGGAAAACAATGAGTGTCAGGCTGGAGACAAAGCCTCTGAAAGGTCAGAATTTAGCATGATTGAGTTAAGTCCAAATTGACAATGGAGTAGACAGTATGCAAACACAGAGTGCTTGACAGATGAGGATTCTTCTAATCAAGCTGCCTGCTTGGGGCAGGGAGTCTTTTGTAAGTAGCGTGCATACATAATACAGTACTTGCCTTGGGAGCTCCTGAAGCGTCGTGATGGCTATTTTTGGCCTGCCTGTATTTGTGTGGAATATTACAGCGATTAGTGGCTGTGCCTGTCTGCGAGCTTCTTGGGGGGTCCCGCAAGCAAGTGGAGAACAGAGGGTTATAGTAGGCCAAATTATTGATATCAAAATGAGATCTAATATCCCACAAGTCTGGGCTAGAAACTGCAGTAACATCCCCCCCCCAAAAAAATGAGCGATTTGGGACAATATCGAACATCTTCCAATTAAACATTTCAAAGCAATTTTTGCACCAAGTGGGAGTCTACAGCTCAGAGGTAGTATTACTCCATAGGGAAAGGGAATTTTTTGGGAAACATGAAGGGTTTCTATCTTATAAATACATTTCTATCTAAAAACCTAAACACATTCACACAAATGTCAATAAGCAATAAATCAATAGCAAATTGTCCCGTCTATAGAGAACTGTCAGTAAATGAGCAATTACGATAAATGGCACAATGTAAATGCAATTGAACTCGGAAGCAAAAGCGTGCCTTCCAATGAGGCACTGCAGGAAAGAGCAAAGCAAAGTGGTGAAACTTACAATATATCTAATCTTGTAGACTAGCTAACAAGTGACAGCTAACTATCTGTGGCTTGCATCTTGCAGATCTTTGCAGGAGGAATGGTCCATTTTGCAAAGACAACAGTCCTTTGAATCAATCTTTGGCAAAAACGGTCTTTATCTCCGTCGGAGGGTGCTGGATCACCCCCCCCCCATGGTCCCACAGCTGCAGCAGAGGGATCGGGCCATCTCCTCGGACTGGCTCCTAGTTGGAGCTGTGATTTTTCGTTTCTCACCCCCCCCACAGTACCCGGGGGTGATGGTCAGGTCCGGGGGCCGTCTCGGTTCTCCGGAGCTGTTAACCTACAGCTATTTTGCAGAAAACTGACAATGTTAGTAACCAATGTATAAAGTAAATGCAAATTACCAGCTCAGAGCCTGATGGGAGCTCAAGTTGAACCTTTTCGCGGAGGTGGGGGGCAGCAGTTGTGCGAGCAGCCTCTTGTGCGAGGCGCTCACTTTGCTTCTGCTTCCTCACAGCAGCTGGCTTGCCGGTCACGCAAATGCCATGCGAACGCCCCGCCCCTTCCTACAGCAGCGCAACCTGGAAATTGCAGACTAGCACTGAGGCAGGAAGCGCGACTGGCCCGGCTCCTGACACACCGCACACCAGGTAAGTGCGTGCAGGCCCCGGGAGCATTGCACAACCGTGCACCATTTTCGGCTTTAAGTCGAAAATGAAAAGATGCGTGCATGGTCCACTTTAGGCTCTTGAGCATCGCATAAATGGGAGTGTGTTGTATGGACCACTCCTTCCATTTACGCGATGCTCAAGGGGCCCTTTCACTTTAGAAACGGCGTGCGAAAAGGACCTAAGTCACATCGCTATTTCTTCACTGCTCTTCTGGATTGGTAATTATAAACTATTTTCCCTGAAAGTCTCTATCAACCTTCCCTCTCTTTCCTTCAGCTAACTCCTGTGTAAGTGCATGCCTGTTTGAATTTTTTATGCATGCGTGATTGAATTCCCCTCAATAAAAACACATTCTAGTTCTTTTCATATCTTCGCTGCCTTCTTCCTACAGCGATCTGCTAAACATTGGTGGAAAGACCCCCACTCGCAGCCCTCCTAATTAGAACAAATTAATTCCTTATTTTTGCACAGAGGTGTAGCTACTGATGGAGGACCTCAAAGGCCCCTGGCCTTTGGGGGGTAACACCTTTATCCACTTGATCAACCCCTCTATGTTCATCCAACAGATCTCTTATTCCTATACTGCAGATCACCCCCTCAAGAAAAGCTACACTGTTGGCTTGCTTGCCACACTTGCAGCTACAACATTAGAAGACCAGAAAGAAGGAAGGAATGGTGTGATCTAGTTTCCAGCGGAAGAAGAAAGCAGTGCCCAGTGAAGCAGATCTCCAGGAACAAAACAAACTAATGGTTGGCATCCTGTTAGTGACCTAAAAAGGCATAAGTCCAAGTTGCACCATTCAAGTCTTATTTTGTTTTTTGCAGAGATAAGAATTCTTTACTGACCTGAGTTATGACCAGAGTCCTTCCTCCTGGATTCACTTTTCAGCTGCTGCAGCTCAACCTCCTTGGCTATATACTGGTCAGTGGAGTAGAGGGGACACTGGAAAAAGAACAGGCTATATCCCTAGAGCCCAATGCAGAACACTGACATTATCTTCTATGGAGGACCTCTGGAGATCTCGGGGATGAAGTCATTATTCCATGCCAGGTTATAGGGACACAGCCAGATATTTCTTTGATTCCCTAAATCACCATTAAGTGAGGCCTCTGCAGATAAAAGGTAAGTCCTAGAGGGAGTGAGAGAGGAGACATAGCATGAAACATTTACATTACATCTTCTTGATGCAAGGGCTCAGTTGGCATCCAGTTAACTGCTCAAGCTACACCCTTGCATAGTCTAAGGCCCTTTTCGCACGGACCTTCTGTCGTGCGACAGCCCTGTAAGCCTCGCGGGAGTGGGAGCGTTGCTCCGCACGACGCACTCCCACTTCCGCCGGGCTCACGGGGCTGAAGCGGCACAAGCGCGGGTTTTTTGATTTCCGCTTCGAAGCGAAAATCACCCGCGCTCGCGCAACGCTCCCGGCGCCCGCGCGCACTTACCTCCTGTGCGGAGCATCCGGGAGGCGGCTGAGTCGCATTTCCTTCCTTCCGCCCCTGCGGAAGGAAGGGGCGGGGCGAGGCGCTTGCACGACGGACGCGACACCTCCTGCTTCACGCGTGCGGAGGGGCGGACGCGACAGGCTCCTTTCTCACGCGCGTGGGGGAGGATGGATGCGCGAGCCGCCTCCGCCTCCGGGAGGCTGCCGCTTCCCCGCTCGTTCCTTCGCCTGCGGAAGGAAGGAGGTGGGAAGCGGCAGCCTCCCGGAGAAGGCTTCTTGCGCGAGCCGCCCTCCCCCGCTCGCACTAGAAGCCTTAATGTGAAAAGGGCCTAAGTCAAGCTTAAAATATAATTCACAGAATCCCCAAGCTATCATGGAATATAACTCACAGAAGCCACAAGCCATCATGGGCAGTCAGGCCAAATAACTAACAGTTAAAATATTTGTCAAACAGGAAAGTTGGAGACATTTTCCCTTGAAAAACAAGGAAGACTTCTTCAAAGAAAAAAGAAAACATCCCACACTCAGCAAGAAGCAAAAACTCCCAAATACAGAAAAACAAGATGGGGGGTAGCAAAAACAGATCAATAAACAACCCCTCTGATGCACAAAAAGATTGAAAGTAGGAGGAACAAGGACAAGGAGCAATGGATTCAAACTACAGGAAAAGAAATTCCACCTAAACCTCAGGAAAAACTTCCTGACAATCAGAGCTATTCAGCAGTGGAATATGAGTGCGGTGGAGTCTCCTTCCTTGGAGGTTTTTAAGCAGAGACTGGATGGCCATCTGTTGGGAGTACTTTGATGTGAGTTCCCGCATGGCCGGGGGTTGGACTGAATGGCCACTGAAAGAAAAAAGTTCAACTGTGCAAACAAACTTATTTTATCTTTGACAGAACCCTGCACTACATGTGCTGGTATCTGACTCCAGCTAAATTATCTCAAATATATTAAAAAGGAGAAGGATATATGTGATCGTTATGCCCAAAAGGAAAAAAAAAACTATGAAAAGAAAAAGAGTCACATGGTAATGTCTAAAATCCTTGTTACTCAATTTGAATTGAAGCCAGAGTTGTATTTGTTAAATATGATAATCACCCATTGATTAAAAAAAAGAAAGAAAGAAATCTAAACCTTTGACAGATGGTTGGCTGTTAACAGTGATGGATACGATGGAGATGGAAGACCTGAAAATGTTGATAAAAGAGAAACAACAATATAACAATTTGTGAATGAACAGAAACTGATTTTGTACTATATTAAAAAGAAGGGGGAAATGAAGCTATTGAAAGATGAATTTCTTCAAAAAGCATCTTAAATGTTATAAAACTTCAGTAATATAAATACCAAACAATTGAAAATCAATGAGAATAATGTAAGGAGAACAGTTATGTAGGAACAAACAGTATTCAATATAAGCTAAAAATCCAACGGAAAAACAATAAAGCAAAAGATAGGTGGGGGTAGGGAGAGAGTAAATTATTTATGTATTTTAAATTGGGAGTGTTTGTTAAAAATGAAACTGGTACATGTTGATATACACTTCAATATATTTTTATAATAAAAATAAAGAAAGAAAGAGTTATAGCACTATGATGATTTTCCGCACTAGACTGTTATAGTGCTATGATTCCACTTGCAACATCCTATGGAATGACCCCTCCTGAAACTGCAAACCCCAGGATTCCATAGGATGTTGCAAGTGGAATCATAGTGCTATAACAGTCTAGTGCGGAAATAACCTATGATTCCACTTCAAATGCCCTGGATGCATTCTGTTGAATCCTGGGGTTTGTAGTTCAGTCAGAAACACTATGTGATCTCCCTGACCAAGAATTCTTCTTCATCCTTCCCTAAACTGCAAATCCCAGGATTCCACGGGATTTTTCCATGGCTGTTAAAGTGGAATCAAAATGATATATTTGTATATTCTGAACAGGCCCAGAATATATAAGCAGGTCAGAGGGAAAACCATAGAGGGGTTCTGTGCCACTAAGGGTTGTGTAGAAGAGGGATTTTCAGCAGGTACTGCTTGCTACTTTTGCAGGCAAGCAGAGCTTTAACCAAAGTGATTTGGAGGCACTGCCGGTTGGGGTGCTGGGGAATGACATCTGGAGTGCCCTCCTGGTCATGAGGCAAACTGGGAAAACCAGCTGTGACAGGATTTCAAGATGCCTCTCCAGCTGCTTCTTTTCAACACACCCCATGCCTGGGAGAGCACTGCAGACATCTTTCCCAACATCCTGATCTTTGGGGTCTAGTAGTACTGGTGGTGGTTGTAGCAGCCATAGTAGGAGCAGAGAAATGACTCCAAACTTTAAAGGAGTCAACCAAAGTGATGGGCCTTAAACTCAAAATAAATTCAAGACCTTGGTTAGCTTTTATAAAGTCTTGACTAGAATGAGGAATGGGGGAGTGATCTCAAAATATTTCAAGGTTCTCCAACTCTCTCACCAAAGGAGAAAAGAAGAAGGAAGTGAAAAGGGTAATAATTGGCACTTCATCCTACATTTTAAGGATTGTGATTGTTAAGGTGAGAGAGTTATTAAGCAGGATCAAGTGAGAAAGAGGCTCACATAAAGAGTTGTGGATTTAAAAATATAAGAAACAGTTCTGGGATGATTTGAGCATCTTCTTCAGCACTAGGAAAAAGAGGATTCCTCCAATTAATTCTTCCAAGTGCTGGGAGAAACCCCTGGCGAAGCTGGAGACAGAAGACAAGTGCCACATAAGTCAGAGGGTGATTTAAAGGAGAAGTAGAACCACCCAATGAACTCCCAGTCCTTCAAAGCTGATAAATAAAGGGATATAAAATATCTTTTGGCTGCAGCCCCAATGGCACTTGATTGGGTCACTAATAGCAGAATCTTCCCAAGATTTGCATTGCTTTCCATAGCCTGGTTTTCAAAGCCCCAGTAGGACAGCTTTCTCTGCCAGACCTCAGAGAGAAACCAGGTTAATCACATACAGATACATCTTCTCAGACCTTTCCTTTTCCAGAAGGTGACAAAAATGGATAGCAACTCAACTTCTCCACTTGATATATTTGTTCAGATCATTGTAGGAATTGTATCCATGGTTTGCCTTTTAGGAAATGGATTCATCACAGTTGTGCAGGGGCACCAATGGCTTCAAAACCGAAAGATGTTGCCTTGTGATTTCCTCTTGACTTGTTTGAGCACCTCCAGATTTGTGACACAACTGCTGTCTTCAGTGGCCTTTTTTCTGAATCTCATCTTCTCAGAGACCCATGTGGATTCTTACAGAGCAGCGGTTGTATTTGTTACCTGGATCTTTTTCAACATAGCCAGCCTCTGGTCTGCCACATGGCTAAGTGTTTTCTACTGTGTGAAAGTCACTAACTTTGCCAACTGCCTCTTCCTCTGGCTGAAGCCAAGAATCAGCAGGCTTGTACCCAAATTTCTTGGAATGTCTATATTAATTTCTATTACCTTCTTTCTTCCTTCGGTGGTTGAGTATCTTGGAGACAAAAAATGGAGCAATCTAACAGGAACTCTGCCAGGGAGTGCTAACCAAAGTGAGGCACGTAACAAAATAGCCATTATATTTCTTCCTCTGCAGGCCACTTTTGCTTCTATAAATGTCAGCTTAAGTACAACTGCATCCATTCTATTGCTCATCTCACTGTGGAAGCACACAAGGAATCTGAAGAAGAATAGTGTGGGTGAGAAAGACCTCAGGATCCAGGTTCATATCAATGTCATAACACCTGTGTTGTCTTATGTCTTCTTCTATTTTTTATATTTCATTTGTATAATTATTTATGCAACTGGTGCTTTAAAGCCTGGAGGAACTGAACTATTAGTTGTTGATATCTTGGCACATTTCCTTCTGTACACTCCATTATATTAATACTGACTAATCCCAAACTGAAAAAAAAGGCTACTCACAACCTGCATATCAGACAAAGAGTTTCATAACATGGAAGAAAGAGCAGCCGATGTGCACTCTCTGGGTTGAAATGGAGGAGAATCATCCTCACTCCGCATGAGTGTGTGTTCACAGGAGTAAACATCCAAAATGGGGAGATTACTAACCAACAAAAAGGAATGTGGATAATACATCCGCCTTTCTCCATGGACTGTCTCAAAAATTTTACAATAGACCATTGAATGGTCTGAATCACAGCCTGTCCCTTCCAAGCACCTATACACTGAAGGCTCCTCTTAAATCCTAGATCCATTCCTGTCTAGAAAGACAGTTTTCTGCAATCATTTATTTAGACACCTCTACAAGACAATCCCTGTAACAGATGTCAGTGAACTGAATAATTGCCAAGGCTTCCCAAAGACTAAAATAGTTATTGTCTCATTGACTATCCTCAGCTTTTCATGAAGCATATTTGTATCAAAGAATAAGCATTCCTAGGATGAGAACCATGCTTTGGTTTTGAACCTGATTCTTTTGTTTTTACTTCTTTTGAAAAAAATGGCCTGCCTCCAATAAATATTACTTTCTTTTTTCCTTTGCTTCAGACTGCTGTGTTATCCTGATGTCTAGTGCAGATGGAATTTGTAGCATTCTGCGTGCCAAATCAGTACCCACCCAAGATATTTTGCATCTCTTTTAGTAACCCTCAGAATACATTCAAGGATGCAATAAGTGATTGTCGTTCTTTGCATTATCTTGCAAGGCAACAACAGGAAAGAGATAACACTGTAAAAATGTTGACTTGTCACTAGCATATAATTAAATGAGGCATGGTTCTATCATTTGTAGGATAAACCCATTGAGTTATATTTGTACTTCTCCCTGTGCATCATGGCACATAGATTCCCCATGGACTCCCTCCTTGGGCCTTTATTCTAAGAGAGACAATAGTGTGGTGTGACACATCTAGTTAAATTCTGTTTTGATATTCACTTTTTGCATGTTTCTAATTGTATTGTTCTTTTAAATTCTTTCTTTTAAATTATGATCTGCTTTCAGTCCCAGTTTTGAAGAAAAAGTGGGAAAATCATCATCATCATCATCACCATCACCACCATCATCATCCAATTGATATCGTTTTCCTATTGATTTTTGAGATTTTTTTTTTCTTTTTTACTGAGCAATAAAGAAAGTTGTCCCACATTAGAGACTTGAGTTTTATTTGGTGCAATGTACAACTTTGATGTGAGCTATATATATATTTCTTTCAGTTTTGGGGGGAAAACTGCAGCATATTGTAGTATTCTTTTCTGATAGCAAGTATAGATGGGCTCCACAGAGTGTTAAATACAGCATCAGGACCAGCCCAAGGAAAAAGTTGAAGATCCGTGAGCCAGAATCCTGTTGGGACACTGCACTACACACACTAATACACAATTACACACTGCAGTTGCTCCTGAGTCAGGCCAAATAACTAACAATTTCAACATTTATCCAACAGGAAAGTTGGAGACATTTTCCTTTGAAACACAAGGAAGTCTTCCTCAAAGAAAAAAGAAAACACCCCACACTCAGCAGGAAGCAAACAATTCCAAATGCAGAGAAACAAAATGGGGGGAGGGTAGCAAAAACAGATCCACAAAACCCCTCTGATGCACAAAGAAATGGTAAGTAGGAGGAAGGGAAGGTTTGCTGACAAAAATTAAGATGTCCAGCAGTGCCAACAGACATATTTTATCTTTGACAAGATCCTACAGTTCATGTACTGATTTTCTACAGAAAATTCCATCTAATGATTAACCCACCTTGCAGTTGCTTAGGCCCAATTGGCTCACTCTCATTCACTGTGTCAGAACACCTATGGCACTTTTCAAAGTAAATGAGGAGTTTGTAAGAAATGAAGAAAAGTGTAGAGGAAGGATTCAAATACATACAGAAATAAAGGATTAGAAATGAAGAGGGCTGGCAGGAGCATAATAGATGAAATCCCTGATGCACAAATAAATGGAGACTTGGAAAGAAGGCAGGGATAGTAGGGAGCAAACGCACAGGGGCAGAGTTAGAAGGAGGGGGGGAAATCCAGATGTAATATTAAAGGGAGAATTCTGAGAACTAGATTTGGAAAAAAATCACATAACCACAGAATGATGGAGTTGGATGGCCTATGGGCCTACTGTTCAATCCCCTGCTCAGTGTAGGATTTCCAACTAGAGCATCTCCAGTAGGTAGCTACCAGCCTCTTTTGTTTTTTGGTAATATTTTTATTACTGTGAAACAACATAATACACATAAAGCAAGATGACATGGGCTTAAAGAAACAGTGCAGAGCATCCTCCAGGGAGGACATCTGCACCTGGGAGTGAACTGGGTCAGACCTACTTAGTGTAGTTCTGCACCGCAGCCCGCTTCAGAATGACCCGAAGTGGTCGTCCAGTGTGCTTTTGAAAGACTGCTTGAAACAGGTCTTTCAAAAACATGGAGCATGCCACTCCATGCCCACGCTCTGGTGCAGATTTGCAGGCTCGCACCAGTGCACCCGCAAACCCAACCATCGATTGGGCCACATGGTGTACAGAAAACCTACACACACGGACAGATATCTATACAAAGACTCCTACCACCACCGAGGACAAAAAAGGAGCACAATAAAAAAACTCTGATAGACCGTGCAAAAAGAATTTGTGAACCTCACCTCTTGAATGAGGAAATGAATCATTTAAACTGGACTCTACAGGCTAATGGGTACTCCAGCTCAGATATCGGAAGGGCCTCAAGGGCCCCAAAAAACCCACAGGAGTAAGGATAAACAGCCATCTGACGGGAATGTGTTTTTACCATATATCAAAGGAGTCACTGACCGAATAGGGAAATTCATGAAGAAACATAATCTCCGAACAATTTACAGACCAACCAGGAAAATTCAGCAAATGCTTCACTCAGCAAAGGACAGGAGGGAACCCCTAACTTCTGCAGGAGTTTACCGTATACCGTGTAGCTGTGGTCAGGTCTACATAGGGACCACAAAACGCAGCATCCAAACAAGAATCAAAGAACATGAAAGATACTGCAGGCTGATCCAGGGTGAAGATGAACAACTGATGCCAGTGGACACAAAGACTAAAATAGGCTTTCCCTTATTTGAAACCTAATAGGGATTGTAAATTTTTGACTTTGAATATCAATGGGGTGAGTGCACCCCAGAAGAAGAAGAAAATTTTCCACTACTAAAAAAACCCCAAAACCTTGGATATTATTTATTTGTAAGAGCCTCATATTTGCACAAGAGATCAAAAACTGTTAATACAAAAAGATTAGGTGAAGAATTCATTTCTGCAGGTTAATCTAAAAAGAATGGAGTGGTTTTATAAATAGGATCAAATCTGTCCTCAAAATTGATTGTTGCAGGTGATGAAAGTAGATTTGTAGGAGGTGAAATTACTGTTAATGGGAAGACAATTTTGGTATGGGAGGTTTATGTACCAATTTTACAGAAGTCAATCATAATGCAAAAATCAAATGTTATGTTGACTGAAACATCTAATGATAAGTAGCGTCTAATAGGCAATTGGGATGCAGTGGTGTCCACACAAATTGACAAATCTTTCAAGGGGGTTAAGAGGTCTCAAAACTGCTTACCAAATGAGTTTTTTGAAATGATGGACAATTTACAGACTGTGAATATATGGAGACTCAAACATTCAAATCATAGAATCATAGAAATGGAGAGTTGGAAGAGACCACAGGGGCCATCCAGTCCAACCCCCTGCCATGCAGGAACACCCTCAAAGCACTCCCGACAGATGGCCATCAAGCCTCTGCTTAAAAACCTCCAAAGAAGGAGACTCCACTGCACTCCATTGAGGCAGCATGTTCCACTGCTGGACAGCTCTGACCATCAGGAAGTTCTTCCTGAGGTTCAGGTGGAATCTCCTTTCCTGCAGCTTGAATCCATTGCTCCTTGTCCTGGTCTCTGGAGCAGCAGAAAACAAGCCCTCCCCCTTCTCTACGTGGCATCCCTTCAAATATTTAAATACGGCTATCATGTCCCCTCTTAACCTTCTCTTCTGTAGACTAAACATCCCCAGCTCTCTAAGTCTATCCTCATAGGGCATGGCTTCCAGGCCTCTCACCATTTTGGTCGCCCTCCTCTGGACTTGTCAATATCCTTCTTGAATTGGGATGCCCAGAACTGGACACAGTATTCAAGATGGGGTCTAACCAAAGCAGAGTAGAGTGGTACCAGTACCTCTCTCGATCTAGACACCATACTCCTATTGATGCAGCCAAGAATTGCATTGGCTTTCTTGGTTGCCGCATCACACTGCTGACTCATGTTCAGCTTGTGATCTATGAAGACTCCTAGATCCCTTTCACACGTACTGCTATCCAGCCACGTGTCCCCCATCCTATATTTCTGTATT